>BROG01001073.1:0-143987 GCA_030159075.1 Atrina japonica
AAAAAAACCTGGAGCAGTCTACCTATCTTCCAAGACAGTCTTAAACAAACATTTTTATAGCTTTATACATTGTAATTTTGTGTTTAAGGTAATATTTGAGTGGGGTGACAAAGGAAGTATTTCCTGATTTGAGCAACCATATCTATAATGGATACCTAAACGTCATTACACTGCATACAAACAGAGGTACGGCAAATGTTCCCTTTAAAATTTATCTATATGCCTTACCAAAATACTAAAAGTGATTGATGATTGACGGTACAGTTGTTTATTACAGAAGTTGTGTAAATAAATTGTAAACAAAAATTAAAAATCAAAACAGGTTTTAGAAATTTATAAAGGACACCATTTTCCTCAAATTCATAGTATAAAGACATACGACTTTTCTACTCTCTCTTTATACATCAATTCCGCATGTAAGATTTAAAAGAGATACATTTCGGCATCGTCAACAACTATTTTTCACTAAAAGTGGCTCTTGAGAAAAAAATTAAATACCTAGTCATTGGTTCTCATGACACTTCCAACACTAATATGATTAAAAAGATAAATATACTGAAGTTGTAAAACAATTAAGGTATTTCTAGAAAACAACCTGTAGACCAGACCTTTCGGCAAACCATCGGTATTCCCATAGGAACCAATTGTGTCCCTGTATTGGGCCACCTGTTCTTTTATTCATATGACGTAGACATCGTTCAGAAGCTTGTGAATCAAAAGAACAAATGGCTGGCTGATATGTTTAATTTGACATTGATATTGACAGTTTTCATACATATGTGATTACGATATATCCCACCGAACCAGATATTAAAGGCACCACATATATAAGAAAGTTCATACGCTTCCTGCTTTTCTTACTATAGATTCAAATGGGAAATAATGTACCATAAACGTGATGATTTCGGGTCTTCTACTGTCACCTTTTCACATTTAAACAGTAATAGCTATTTACCATCTACATATCATGTTTATATCTCGTAGATGATCCGATATGTTGTTGTCTCATGGATGTTGAAAATTGTGTTTAATGTCAACACTTCGCAAAATTTCTGGTCGGTATACTGACATAGATTGCAATTGCCAGAGCTTTGCAAAATGGAATATTCAAAAACTCGTATCATAAATGTGATGTGAATGGAAACTCGTGACAGATCATATATATGTATCTATAAACTAAGTTTTGAAAAATAATGCTATTAATGAAAATGTTAACATTTAATTATTTTTTATTTACTTTTTTTTCCAAATTGAGTTTTCATTGCAAACTAATTACTTTTCTATGAAAGTTTTAAGATGTTAACTTTTTGTAGGCTTGATAAGTGATAAGTGCATTTGACAAAATAAACATAAAATCGAAAATGTCTTTGCGACCAATAAATATCGATTAAACAAATACAAAAACATAGACAACTGTTTTTCACTAAAGGTGGTACCCAAAAATTTATATATCTTGATACTTATACTCCACTATGATTCAACACATAAATACACTGAAGTTGATATAAAAAACATGCTGGAATTTCTAATAGACAATATATTTGTAACATTCGGAGACGTGGTCTTTCGACAAATTGTCGGCATTCCTATGGGAACCAATTGTGCCCCTTTAATGACCGACCTGTTCCTTTATTCTTACGAAGCAGACTTCATTCAGAAACTGCTGAATCAAAAGAAGAAAAAGCTAGCGGTATCCTTTTATTTGACATGTAAATATATCGACGACGTTTTGTCAATTAATAATGACAATTTTCATACACATGTCAATACGATATATCCCAGCATTCTAGAAATTAAAGATACAACAGAATCAAGCACAAATGCTTCCTACTTAGACATTTTACTTACTATAGACTCAGACGGGAAATAAGCAACAAAACTGTACGACAAACCCGACGATTTTGGCTTTCTCATCGTAAATTTTCCACATTTAAGTAGTAACATCAAACAGGCACCCGCATATGGAGTTTATATTTCACATATGATCCGATATGTCGGAGCGTGTTCAACATATGAACATTTCATATACAGATGTAAACTACTCACTGACAAATTATTTCCACAGGGGTATCGTAAACCGCGTTTGATGTCAACGTCCTGCAAATTTCACGGTCGTTATAATAGTCTTGTTTGCGATCACTCTGTTTTGCTAAATGAAATGTAGAGTTGCCTTCTCGTTGGCGGTTGTTGAGACGCCTGTACCAATTCTGACAGGGATTCGTTCCTCAAGTATTTCATTTGGACTTGATTGTGGACTCACGGCGGATGTGACCGGTCCACAGAAGATGCTTACTCCTCCTATGCACCTGATCCCACCTCTTGGTCTCCAGAAGTCCGTGTTTGTCCACTTTAACCATATTTGTATCTGTATCCTGGACATCCTAAAGATTTATAGTTTGGTATCTGAGATTATATTTTTATTTTATGGTACCGGGCCAACTTCAAAAGAGCCCCACTTCAAAAACGGTCAAAGTCAATAAAAAATCATTATGGTATAATTTTAGTCTAATTTCGAGGCTTTAAACTCGAATTCAATTGAAACAAAAAGTTTCCACTAATGTTTTGTCCAAGTGTAAAAATTCTGTATATGAATAATATATATATATATATATATATATATATATATATATATATATATATATATATATATATACATGTATATATATATATATATATATATTTGATTTGATTTGATTTGATTTGATTTTTACGCCATACTCAACAATCTTTCAGTCAATATATATATATATATATATATATATATATATATATATATATATATATATATATATATATATATATATATATATATATATATATATATATATATATATATATATATATATATCTTGTGTAATTGTTATCTAGTGTCATTTATCAGATAAGTTTTAAAACCAACTTTATTGTGTGGCAGTGCTAAGGTTAGGTAGGATAGACCTGAGTCACTATGAGAAAAGAGAATAATACGCATCATACCGGTTACGGCTTTCCCGTCGTAAATTTTCCAGGTTTAAGCAGTATTAACCCTCAATCACCTGGATATGGTGTTTATATCTCACAAATGATACCAGTGCATGTTCAACATATGAACATTTCATATACATAGAGGTAAACTACAAACTGACAAGTTATAGATATTGTGTTATCCAAAATTGCGTTTGATATCAACGTTCCGTTGATTTTACGGTCGGTAAAATAGTCTTGTTTACGATTACTCTTTTTCACTGAATGAAATGCTGAGATACCTGTTCGATAGTGGTTGTTGAATCGTCTGTACCAGTTGGGACGAGGATTTCTTTCTCATCTATTTCATTTGAAAATGACTGATTTCCAAAGGTCCTTGTTTGGTTTGTATATGTATCCTGGACATACTGTAGAATTTTAGTTTGGTATCTGATATTTTATTTATTTACACCTGAAGTAGCCTACGAATGACCTTACTTAGTAAGAATGAGTCGGGTTACACACACCTTAAGAATGTGATAAGAGAGCTATCATCTGTAATACTTAAAGCTGTTATCTCAACAATTAAACCTGTAAATCTATCAAATAAAAAATAATATCGTTTTTGAAACATCCCCAGTGTTTTACTTACTTTGGTCGCCATATTTGTTTAATTTTCTGAATAGAAACAAGCCCCCACCACCGATATAAAAGGCGAGTTTGCAATATCAGTCGTCATTGTCTAACAAAGGTGTGAAGTAAAGAAGTTTGAGTATAACTTACCTACATGTCGAAAATAAATATTGATATCAACAAAGTTCATTTACTGTTTCTGGGCATTTAGTTGGCTAATATACAGCTCACAAACATGTAATTAATGTTATGATATGAATGTCCTTACTTCCACAGTCAACTCGGAAATATATATTCGAACACTCGGTTCGTTTTACGGGACCACTTGTATCCATTTCGAAAAAACTGATAGCAATGTTTCACAGCTATATCTCTTATAACGTTTATTTATTGTCATCTTTGTACAAATATGAGAAGGGTGCCTTGTCATTGGTCAGGAGCGCGTGACCCGACTGCTCAATTTACCGACTTTATCAGAATGTGTGACGCTATGTAAACAACATAACGAAAGTGTGTAGTTTACTAGTAGGATTTTATTAATTTTTCCGTTCAAAATGCATATTATTTTACGGATACTACAATAATGAATTTAAAAATGATTACGAAATCTATTTATTATCTTTTTATGTCTTTATTGAAGTCTTTGATGTAAAAATTAATGCGGAATGTTTATGATTTGAGTAAAGTGTATGTTTTCATTACATGTCATCTGTCCATTGTTTCGCTTTGGGAGTACAGGTGTGAAATAACGGTCGTTCTGCGACCTCGCCTTTTATAGCGGAATTGCGAGCCAATTTCTATTGATATTATTTAATAAAAATGTCTGCCTGTGGGAAAATAAATGGGGGGTGTTACAAAAGAATTTTTTTTTCGAATTCAAACCTTCTTTAAAAGTTACGATGACAGCTTTAAGTGATGAACCGTTAGTTACTTAACTCATTGTTAAAACTGTTACACAAATTACCGTAATGATGTCCTTAAGATGTCCTTAATCGCTATGAGAGCTTTCAGTTACAGGCCCAAGGATTTCAAAATAAAAAATCGCAGTATTACGTGTTTTACGCCACACTCAACAATTTTTCAGTTATATGGTGACGGCCAGTTTTTTAGGGTGGAGGAGAGAACCCGGTTACAATGCACCCAGGAACAGATCACCGGCCTTCCAGACGTAAATGGCACACAGTAAAACAGACTACGGTACATGGAATATATATATATATATATATATATATATATATATATATATATATATATATATATATATATATATATATATATATATATATATATATATATATATATGTGTGTGTGTGTGTGTGTGTGTGTGTGTGTGTGTGTGTGTGTGTGTAAAATCAGCAGCATTATATATAAACGATACACATTTGATTATTTCAGTATCTATGGACGTATAGTTTTGTGATTTGCAGGACAATACAAAACGTTCCGTGAATTTCTCCTTTGCTTTTAAAGGGAAAGGCATTTTGCTATTTGTTGATTTTTAATTTCTTCTTTATTCCGTTAATTTCGATTTCCGTGGAAACAGACTTACTACGCACTTCTCTGTCAACGAGGCAATTAAATAAGCAGTACTTCCGATAAATAAGGTCGAGTAATTTGCAGTTGACTGTCGCTACTTGCTGACTATAACTCTAGACATGTACACGACATACTTCCGTAAGATATGTTAAACAGTCAAAGTATATCACAAGACGACTATAAATACTTAAGGGACATTAGCTGTCTTTACCAAATATTATTTTGATTTTTTCTACTTTAACTTGATGAACAATAACAAATTAGAGGCATAAACATTTTATATTCCTATATATTTTGTGAAAATAAGGTCAGGGCCAGTATGGTATTCATATGCAAAAGTAAGGATGAGTTAATGAATTGCAGTTGAAAAAGTGCCAAACCTGGGTTTCTCAAACAATTTTCACAAAAATTATAGACAATTAAGAATCATTGTGTCTGTGTATATATATTTTTTGTTATTGTATATCAATCTAAGTAGTAAAAAAGGAAATACATATTGTTAAAAAAACAAAGCTTATACCCTTTGACTGTGTATAGGTAAAGTGACACATTAAGGTTCTGTAAAAAAAACCAAAACAATGGGAACTATTTTTCAAATATAGGGATATACGTGTTTTACTGTTGCTCCTTCATTTTTGTTGCGAAAACAAGTGTGTCACACCTATTATGAGTTAATTTTGACTCGTCGTGTTTGTAAACAAGTGCCAATTTATCTTGGTATCTATAATTCTTCTATCTCCCGAGATAAAAGAAAAAGTGTACATTACGTGGGTAATATCATAGCAGCTAAATGTGGATATCCTGGGTGCGTCGATTATTGATAAAAACTTGCAAACACATCAAATATATTGAACTTATTCATTTGCTTAAATTTACTTTCTCAGTATATGATTAGATAGTGATAGTTTTCATTGCTTCAACAAATTAATGTATACTTTCTAATAACGTAAATAACAATAATCCAACTCACAAAATCGCTGGTGTCGCAATACTACAGTGTACACGATGTGAATTAAAGCCAGGACGAATTGTATATTCACGATCTTGCTATCATATTACCATTTACGTCAATTGTAAGACATAGCTAAACAATACCCAATCTGCTTTTCCTAACAGAGTGGGTAATCACATATGAAAACTGTATGTTAAATTAATAAAACCTAGTACCTGGTATTTCGGTACCAGCTGTTCATCTTAGACTATAGTAATATTTGGCACTGTTAACACCATTTAAATTCATTCTAAATTCTTCTTAAGCTAAGACCGCCATCTTTTTTACAGTGGTAATTCTTAGATGGATTTTGGCTATACGTTTAGATATATTATTTGGCCTTGTCTGATACCACTTTCTTTTAGAAAATCTGTTTAAAATTGGAGCTGATGAAGTCTAATTGACAGGAATAATCGTCTTGAGCATTATAACTTTGGTATTATGTTTATAATATTCATACATGCTTAGAAAGTTTATTTACTCACTGACGTCGGTTATTATTTTACAGGAGAACTGACGATCAATTCTTCACCATCTTATGCTGTTGTTGATAGGGATTTTACAATATCATGTGTATCCAATACTTCTATATTAACTACAATAATTTGGGAAGGATCGAATGGTTTCTATTTGAATGTTAGCAATACGACCTGCGGAAGGATAGTGGATAATTACCAAGTAACATGCTCTGAAGCGTTGAAAAATGTTTCGTTGACATTTCCAAGACCGGAAATACTTTCAATGCACAATTCCAGATGGAACTGTACTGAGGAGAACAGCAACAACAGCGCATCGTATATCGTCAATGTTAATGGTAATTTTTTCATATCTTATAAATTTATGCTTTAATATAATTTTCTTCTACAATTCAATTCATTTATACAGATATACCAATCAACAAGATTATACAGCTAAGGGGCAGATATATTAAAACATTGCACTTTAAACCACACAATAATTCGCTTCTTGCAACGCAGATTTGGGCCCTGCTGGAGTTCAAGCTAATTTTGTAAGAAAAATTGCCAGTTTACGTTCGGGGATCGGTGATATTATCCATGTATCTTGTTGAAAATGGCGTTATAAATAAAAAAATGAATATTCTAATATTTTGACAAAAGGAAGTTGCACATCATCTTATATATACACTTTATCACAAATGAAATCGTTTCTTTTCGTACACTTTAAAAATCAATTATGAAAAAAGGCGAACAACCGGTCCAATTGATTAACGATATTGAAGTTATAGTACTTTTACCTTGGATAATTCGAAGTCTTTATCTCGAAATGTCACTGTCAAAGTAAATTTGCAGTCCGAAATATTAAGATATTAAAGACCAAAAAAATTTTGAAGTTTAACTTTTCCGGTCGAAAAATGAATTGAAAGTTTTTGTGTCCTTAGTACATATTATTTCATATAACAATTATTGCTATTACAGCACTCCGTACTTTCGCAGTGATACTTATTCGGAAGATAGTTCTATTATATAAAACGTACAATCTTTAAGTTAGGAAACGTTCCATAGTTATTGTTTTATTATTTTAAACGTACAAAGTACGTAGGACTGTAATAGCAATAATCATTATATGAAATAATATGTATGAAGGACCATTTTGTCAATTGTTTGGCCAAATTTTGATAATAGCCGAGGTAGAAACGGTTATGTCCTAGTATATGGTATTTATTAAGCATAATATTTATTTTATTCCACATAGTCTTATTTTTCTTCTTTTTTCTATATATGTTTTATTATAAAATAGTAATATCTTCCGAATAAGTCTCACTGCCAAATTACGGAGGACTGTATAGTATAATAATTTTATGAAATAAAAAGTACGAAGGGACAATAGCCGAGGTAGGAAGGGTTATATTTAAGTATATGGTTTTGATTAACCATTACACTTTATTTTATTTTATTCGGCATAGAATTAATTATTTTCTGTATCTGTTTTGATGCTTAAGCTAGCCACTCTGCTTCTCTGGCTGTATATCTTTCTAGATCCGCTTTTGTTTAGGGTTTGTAGTATTTGACTAGATCGTGTTATATATGTTCTTTCTATTTGGTAAAACATTGTATATATTTCTAAGGCACCCCTCCTATTTTTCTATGGTATATACTGACTGGATATTTTGTAACACATGATATGCATATAGCTATTTTTCATATATAATTTCATTTACGTTTACTATTAGTTTAATAATCCATTAGCGAAATATCTGGTGAATGTATACTTATATATAGGTCTACTTGTGTACGAGGAAATATGCAAGTGTCGCTAACGTTGTGATGTCATTGCTCATGACGTAATCTAGAAACATCTAGAAACATTTGCCATGAAGCTGTGTATTGTTCAGACTTAATACTCTGTAACATAAAAAAATTCAGATACCAAAGTATAAATCAATAGAATGTCCAGGACATAGATACAAATCCGGTAAAAATGGACAAACACGGGCCTTTGGAAACCAAGAGGTGGAATCAGGTGCCATGGAGGAGTAAGCATCCCCTGTCGACCGGTCACACCCGCCGTGAGTCCACAGTTAAGTCCAATGAAACACGTGAGGAGTGTATCCTCGCCACAATTGGTACAGACGTCTCAACAACCGCCAACGAAAAGGCAACTCAATATTTCACTTAGCGAAACAGAGTAGTCGCAAACAAGCCTATTATACCGACCATAAAATTTGCGGAACGTTGACATTAAACGCGGTTTTCGATATCCCTGTGTCAGTAATTTGTCAGTGAGTAGTTTACCTCGGTATATGAAATCTTCATATGTTGTGCACGCCCTGGCATACCGGATCATTTGTGAAATATAAACTCCATATGCGGGTGACTGAGGGATATTACTACTTAAATATGGAAAATTTACGATGGGAAAGCCGAAATCGTCGCGCTTGCCGTATAACTTAGTTGCTCATTTCCGGTCTGTGTTTATATAAGTAAAATGTCTAAGTATGAAGCGTGTGTGTGCTTGATTCCGTTGTATCTTTAATTTTTTAGTTCGCTGGGATATATCGCATCGACATATGTATGAAAATTGTCATTATTAATTGACAAAACGTCGTCGATATATCTAAATGTGAAATTAAAGGACACCGCTAACTTTTTTTTTGAGTCAGCAGTTTCTGTAACTAATATACTATAACGCATTGTCGTCTTTCACTTGATAAAGGCCAAGAGGCCGAAAATTTGTGAATATTGAGTGTTTTACTGCTTTTTCGCGTAACGTTTCCGATCGTTTATAAAACGATGCTCTGATTCGACTTCTGGACATTTCAGAGGTTTGTGTTTTTCAAATGTTCATCAGATTTGTATACTGTCTCCTGGACCATCTGAAATACTTTGCTATATGTCTTACTATATTTCAAAGAACCATATATAAAAAAGCTTAGGAAAAAGTAAATTTTGATTAAACGGAAAGGTAATATTCAACTGTTATAATGATGATATTAACGGAAGATCAGTTGCACACCAGACATTCTTTTTGTTGTTTGTACTTAAACAATCTGAACCAATTTGTAGGTTTAAGTTTAATCTTAATACTGAAATCTAATACAAATGTTATGTACACATCATACTTGCATTATATTACGTTATATAAAAGTTATATCAAAATTATTAGTACAAAAATATATCGTAATCCAAAACAAAAGAAATGCTTTAATTATCGCATTCATTCAGTTCCAGTTAAGTCTACGTTAATCACAGTTAACGGAAGCAATGTAAACAATAACGCCTCGTGGATTCACGGCAGTTACGTAACAACTCTTTCCTGTAAAACTTCACCATCCAGACCACCTGCTGTGATCTCTATGACCATTCAAAATTTCTTAGTAACAACTCAACAACAGGTACGAGAAGATTCAGCTTACAATAACCTGTATACAACGTCAATAGAGGTTCGCAAAGTCCCGGGCAGAAAGAAGACACTAGCTATCAAGTGCTATGCTTCAAATATGGACGGTAACGTGGACAGAGCCACCATTGTAAATATTATCTGTAAGTTATTTTATCAACGATTATTATAACAAAAATATGTTTTGGAAACATCCACAATATTGACTTTCCAGGTATCTATTTATCGAACATTTTAAACATCGACATATTAGATTTATTATGTAGCCTTGTATGATACCACTTTCCCTTTAGAAAATCTATTTAAAATAGGAGCTCAACTGATGAAGTCTAATTGACAGAAACGATTGTCTTGAGCATTATAACTTTGCTATTATGTTTATAATATTTAAATATATAAATCGTCACAAGCATTTTGGCTTTGGTATTATGTTTATAATATTTAAATATATAGATCGTCTTGAGCATTATAACTTTGTATTGTGTTTAAAATATTTAAATATATAGATCGTCTTGAACATTATAATTTTGGTATTATGTTTATAATATTTAAATATATAGATCGTCTTAAGCATTTTGGCTTTGGTATTATGTTTATAATATTTTCTGTCATTTTGTGGGTTTTTTCTGATAGAAAGATAGGATTTTGATTTTAGAGTGTACGCTAAACATAAAAAAGTTGGAATGGCCTAGGAAAAACAAAAGAGATACACACAGGAATACAGATTCTTAAATTCCTATATACTTTGTGAAACTCGGGGAACCCAGTTGGCAATTATTCACTAACAATAGATTAATTCAACCTTGCTGTTACTCTATACTCTAAGATGTTTATGCCAGTGTATAGCTCTTATTTGTTATTGTACAACAAGTACAAGTAGTAAATGTAGAAGAATTTGAAATATGTTTTTGGTAAACACAGCTAATGTAACTTTAACAATATCCATTTAACGCTCCCTATTTTTCCTAGGGGGTCAGTCACATTTAATGAAAAATGAGTGACATTTATTTACATTGCCAACGAATTTTTTAATTTTATTTGATGACACATTATTATACAGTATGTACAAAATATTGTCTTACATTTATATAAACAGACCCTCCTAGTCTACCAGTTATTAAATTAAGCAGTCCATTTCCATGGAACTCGGGTGATAATGCATCGCTGAAGTGCGATAGCGATTCAGGAAATCCGTCCAACACAACATACAAGTGGCTGGAAAATGATATCCTTTTAACACTTGAAAACCAGCAAAATATAAAACTTCCTTTAACACCAGACTTTAATGACCGGAAATACAGTTGCTATGCGACCAATGGCGCAGCGAGTAGTGACAAATCAGCGGCAACGAAATTGATCGTCTATTGTAAGTATAAATTGATCGATTATTGTAAGTTTAAATTATCGATTATTGTAAGTATAAATTGATCGTTTATTATAAGTTTAAATTATTGATTATTCAAAATATAAATGGATCGTGTATTGTAAGTATAAATTGATCGTGTATCGCGTATAAATTGATCGTGTATTGTACGTATAAATTAATCATGTATTGCAAATTTAGATTACTGATTATTGTAAGTATAAATTAATCATGTATTGCAAGTTTGCTTTATCAATACGCCTGCAATCAGTGAAATGAACATCTAAATTTGATTTCTTTATTTTCAAGACAGTAGTTCATCAAAACTTAAACCTTCAAATTATGATCTTTGTAGATGTATGTGGATGTAAACAGCGATTCATCTAACTTGGCGGGGCGGGGTAACCTTTTGATTATCATACGGTTGATTCTACTTGTTTTCGGTAATGACAAGGTGCACGGGAAAAGCGTTTTATTCCTATATTCGTCATTGTGTATGACAACAAGTAGGAACGATTACGTTTGCTAGTGTAGGCTAATTGTAATGTCATACGTTATTGCCTAAAATTTGAATTCGTCCAGGTCAAGAAAGAGTTCACGAAACTCCACCCGCCAGGTTATATGGATTTTACATTAGCTAAAGCAGTGTTCCTGTTGTGATAGTCTCTTCTAAACCGAAACATCAGTTGAAATGATTCAGTGTTCTGGAAAGTTTCCTTTATGGCAGGCCAACATCACATTCATGCGTTAAGCCAATTTTTCAGGAGAACCATTTTAAAATTTCACACGTTGATTTTTGCAGATGCGCCTGGAAAGCCACAAATTTCAACAACTCATTTTCCATGGAAAGAAGGTCAAACTCAAAATTTGACATGCCTCAGTAACCCTGGAAACCCAATGCAAACATATGAATGGAGGGTGAATGGTAATTTAGTATTGTCCGGGACATCTTCGACTTTTTCGCTAGGACGACTAAGCAGAACGGACAATAGAGGGAATTATTCCTGCCGTGTGTACAACAGTTTTACACAAAAACATAATTGGAATAATATGACATCTTCTACATTGACAATAAACGTTAATTGTAAGTGACTTACTTAGTATATATATAAGTTGTAGAAACATCCAGGAAAGCACGCAAATAAACACAGAATGGGCAACACACATACACACATCATTTGTACTTAATGAAACAGAGTAATCGCAAACTAGAGTATTATACCAACCCGTAAAATTTGCGGAATGTTGACATCAAACGCTGTTTTCGATATTCCTGTGTCAATAATTTGTCAGTAAGTAGTTTACCTCTGTGTATGAAATGTCCATATGTTGAACACGTTCTGGCATACCGGATCATTTGTGAAATATAAACTCCATATGTGGTTGATAGTGGGATATTAATACTTTAAAAACATGGAAAATTTATGATGGGGAAAGCCAAATTGCCGCATCTCTTAAAGACCTACTTTTTAGTTATACTGTTTCAGATAACTTTCAAGGATGCCGATCAGTACCAAATTATCGATAATGTTCTGTAGGACCCGCCATACTGGTACAATGTAATGACGCCACTTATGTCAATGGCTTGTTTTCTTTCGCTATTTTGTGTCAAATATATATTACATACATATAAATTATAAAAATATAAGGAAATAAATAACTTCATTTCAAGATAATGATGTAAAATGTCAAACCCTCTCCCCAAAAACTGATGTCAGATACTAATAAAATTTAGTTATGACGACATTTATACAGCATTTACACCAGTCAGTGTGGTGTCCAAAAGCTATATTTGTGAATTTTACCAGCTAGCTGATGTACTTCAAGTTTTGAGTATCAGTCACATTTACATCGCTCAACCAATAGGAATATCTCTATTTTAAAAACACATAATATTGGTTTTAAAATACAACAATAACAATATGAATTGTGATATTCCAGATGCTCCTATTGTTACAGTCGTAACACCGACTCAGATGACAGAAGGAGATACCAATGTCCAGTTCAGATGTATTGCAGATGGAAATCCTGTACAATATACATTCAAAGAGTGGGAACATATTGTTGATTCAAAAATAGTTAGGAAACTTCCAGGAAATGCAACCATATTTTTCAAAAATATGTCGTATGAAGACAGTGGTATATATAAATGTTCTGCAGAAAACGGTGTCACTGATTCTGCAAATGTATTAATACAAACTGGATCGAAGAATGTAGTTGTATATGGTAACTGTTTTTGTCATTAGATAGTTTTAATATCGAGTCAAACTTGCTATATCGGTCAACTGCCTATAAAGGACATTCAACCTGTTACTTTTTTTTTTTAGAAATGAATATTATTTCTATAAAGGCAACCTGTCTATAACAGCTACATTTGCCTGTTCCCATCAGTGACCTTTGTAGACAAATTTGACTATACTTGTGATATCCACAATGGTTTAAAACATCGGACAAAATTTGCAACTTCATATATACCTACCTACCTATCTACCTACCTACCTACCTACCTACCTACCTATCTATCTATCTATCTATCTATCTATCTATCTATCTATCTATCTACCTATGTATGTATCTGTCTATCTATCTATCTGTCTATCTGTCTGCCTACATGTCTGTCTGTCAGTCTGTCTGTCTATCTATCATCTGTTCTGTCTATCACGCATAATTCAGTATAGACATTGTTACAAACAATCGTTTGAGTTCAGATTTAAAGATACATTATTTTAATTTCGAAAAAAAAAACAGGTATGAGACGATCTCATTATTAACCTACGTATATATGACGTTTATGAATAAATCGATGCTTCCGAACAGATTCAAGGACATATTTGTCCTTCAGTTAGATCATTAAAAATGTTGAAATGATTTGAAATGGTTTAATTTCATGAGATATTATTACTGAGATAGAGCAGAATATCACTGAAACTTGCTGCAGTAAGATGCCCGAATAAATTATATTCGCTATGGTTGAATTTTCAAACAAAAATTAAAAAAATTTTCGCGGCGAATTCAAATATGAATTTCATGAAAACACAATCACACGTGTATTTTCATATTAATTACAGTTTGGCAAATACATGCTTTTGTTTTCCATTCGCCTGCTTCTGGAATACCTCGGACGCATTGTATGAAGAACGATAATTTTAGACAGGCTCCGATTAGGAGATTTTCTGTATGGGAAGCAGATAGTGACAAAACATTTCCTCTTATTTCCCATGTGATGTTTTTACTCTTGCAAAAATAAGGTATACCAATACATTTTTGTTTAATTTCTTTCGTAGTCTTGACTATTTTCTTTTTCAGCCAAGCCTGTCATTTTTGCCAGCCAGACATCATTCATCTGCAATGAATATCGGTCGTTAGTCGTCTCTGTATCATTTATCAGCATTCCTATTTGGAATACAGCTGTACATGTTCATAACAATATCACAAAAAATTTTGCACCCGTGAAGACAAGGATATCTGTTGTTTTCCATCAAACAGTCTCCGTAGAAGGGTACGTAGTGTCTTACAGCATCAGCCGGTGCAGCAAAGCCGATAACGGAACATATACTCTAAGATTTGGTAACAATTTAGGAATGACGGAAAAAAAAATCTTCATCAGATATTCAGGTATGAAGATTTTATTTATTGGACAACATTGCATAAAATTAATCTTCGAGTATAGTAATAAACTATACATATTTGCTAGTAGTAGTAGTAGTAGTAGTAGTAGTAGTAGTAGTAGTAGTAGTAGTAGTAGTAGTAGTGGTAGTAGCAGCAGCAGTAGTAGAAGTAGCAGTAGCAGTAGTAGTAGTAGTAGTAGCAGCAGCAACAGCAGCAGCAGTATTAGTAGTAGTAGTAGTAGTAGTAGTAGTAGTAGTAGTAGTAGTAGCAGCAGCAGCAGTAGCAACAGCAGCAGCATCAGTAGTATTAGTAGTAGTAGTAGCAGTTGTAGTAGAAGAAGAAGTAGTAGTAGTAGTAGTGGTAGTAGCAGCAGCAGTAGTAGAAGTAGCAGTAGCAGTAGTAGTAGTAGTAGTAGCAGCAACAGCAGCAGCAGTAGTAGCAGTAGTAGCAGTAGAAGTAGTAGTAGTAGTAGTAGTAGTAGTAGTAGTAATAATAATAATAATAGTAGTAGTAGTAGTAATAGTAGTAGTAGTAGTTGTAGTAGTAGTAATAATAATAATAATAGTAGTAGTAGTAATAGTAGTAGTAGTAGTAGTAGTAGTAGTAGTTGTAGTAGTAGTAGTAATGGAAATAACTGATAATAGGCATTAGTTCAATTCACATAGACGGAGACATTTAATAAATATTTTGAATATATCTTTTTTAAATATATTCATCTTTAATTAACAAACTAATTTTATGATTTAATTCATTTCAGGGAAACCAGAACTTCCGTCTACATTTCAAATGGTATCGTCGGGAACTACATCATTGAAACTCTCGTGGTCTGCTGGCTTTGATGGCGGTCATCTCCAAACTTTCATTGTAACCTATGTAGGTGAAAAGAACAATACAATAAAGTTAGTCGAGACTCAGTTGACCGTAATTGACATAGATAATCTACAGCAAGATTTGGCATACGTCTTTTGGTTGCGTTCTAAAAATTCAAAAGGAATGTCTCCGAAAAGCTTACCGTTGATTGCTAGGACCAATGCAAGTATGTCTAATACATGTTCATTAAATATATGATTATATTTCACTTACCGATTAAGATATTTTTTTCGTTCAAAAGACTTAAACCATATTATAATTTGGTTAAATGATTTTGTTTCGCAAAAAAAGAGAAAAAGTCAGGAGTTAAAGATTCAAACAGTAATGAATTAGATAACAATCGTCCTGAGCATTATAACTTTGATATTATTTTTTTAATTTATAACCACTAGGTCGTTGCCACTGCTGGTGGACCGTTTGAGTCCCCGAGGGTATACATAAACCTAGTACCTGGTATTTCGGTACCAGCTGATAATCTTATACTAAAGTTATATTTGGCATTGATAACAACATTTAAATTTTAAGTTATTCAAACTCTAAGATAATCATCGTTTTTACAGTGGTTACTCTTAGACGTATTTAGCTCTGTATTTATATTTAATATTTAGCATTGTATTATACCACTTTCCCATTAGAAAATCTATTTAAAATTGGAGCTCCACTGATGATGTCTAATTGCCAGAAACAATCATCTTGAGCATTATAACTTTGGTATTATGTTTATAATATTTATGAATAAATGAAATAAATACACAGGCGACTAAGTAGGTCTAACATCCTGTTTGTGAGCAACAGATCTAGAATGGATTTTGAATGGACCTTGCATGGACCTCCTCATGCATTCATCTCTTGTATGGCTTATGTTTGCTCAAGCTAGCGAGATGGTTAATTATTGTGATATCTTAAAAGTGACGACCACGTTATAACTAATGGAGCCTATTCGTCCTTCAGAATTTCAGATATTTCTGACCCTATAGTTTATTCTTATTCTACATTTTGATCAATTCTGAGAAGTATTGCATATAATATTATGACACATTCAAATATTTTGCCTCCCTTCAACATCCCATTTTTGTTTTGTATTTAGCATTTCGTTTTGATTTCCTTTTCTCGATGAAACTTGATTTTGTTTAGTTGTGTATTCGTGGTAACTAGGTTTCGATCGCACAATTAAACAAGACTGATAAAGGCAAGTCGTATGACCAAAATATTTTTGTTTATAATTATACAAGATAGAGGCTATATATATATATATATATATATATATATATATATATATATATATATATATATATATATATATATATATATATATATATATATATATATTCCTAGTCAATAGGTAAGAGCATCGTGTCTCACCTTGGTATCTCAGATTTTCGTCATAGTAGAACTTAAGCTGATTTTTGTGAGTTTGTTTGGCAGTGTACTTGGCCGTGTATTTGGCAGTGTACTTGCGGAAGACTCTCGGGTACATCACGGGTACATTGTTCCAGTGTTTTCTCCCCTACCACTACAAATGGTCCCCGCCACAGAAAAATTGTTGAGTTTGGCGTAAAACAACATTCAAAATTAGGCTTCGAATATTGACAGTCCTATTAACAACATGTATTCACCAAATGTCTTTTGAACATTTTCTATCTATATTATTTCCTCTTTATATCATGCCACACACTGAACAGGACAATACTAAAAGGAAATCCATGAATCTGAACACAAAATGTATGGCGAAATTTTATTGTCCTTTATTACAGTTTCTCAGGATCACCAGAGTTTAAATCCCGGATCCATTGGAATACTTTGTTTTGGATTATTATTAACAGTGTCTGCAACCTGTGTTATAGTATGGCATTTTCGACAAGGTAAGTATCTGTATTTGACGAACATAACTTAAACAGCATGGGAATTTTCTAGTAAGAATATCAATGTAGTTCCAATAAAATATTATTATACATTTTAAATGTAGTATTTTATTAACATATGAAAGAGATAAGAGTGAAACATTTTTGTAACTTTGTAGCTTGTTAGCTAATATTTTATCATCGTTAAAAAGATGTTAATATAAACTCTGTGATAACTTAAAAGCGTGCTAGCTAATATTTATAATCGTCAGAATGATATTTATATAAATCCTTTGATAAAGTAGAAAGCGTTCTAGCATATATATGTATTTATAATTGTCAGAATGATATTTAGAAAGCGTGCTAGCTAATACTTATAATCGTCAGAATATTTATATAAATCCTTTGATAGCTTAGAATGCCTGCTAGCTAATACTTATAATCATCAGAATGATATTTATATAAATCCTTTGATAGCTTAGAAAGCATGCTAGCTAATACTTTTAATCGTCAGATTGATATTTATATAAAACCTTTGATAGCTTAGAAAGCGTGCTAGCTAATACTTTTAATCGTCAGAAAGATATTTATATAAATCCTTTGATAGCTTAGAAAACCTGCTAGCTAATACTTTTAATCGTCAGATTAATATTTATATAAAACCTTTGATAGCTTAGAAAGCGTGCTGGCTAATACTTTTAATCGTCAGAATGATATTTATATAAATCCTTTGATAGCTTAGAAAGCATGCTAGCCAATACTTATAATCCTCAGAGTGATATTTACATAAAACCTTTGATAACATAGAACATGTGCTAGCTAATATTTATAATAGACATAAAGACGTTTATGTACAACCTGTGATAGCTTCGAAAGTGTGCTAGCTAATATTTAAAATTGTCAAAACGACGTTTATATAAACATGTTACTTGTATTTTTTCAGAACTTCAAGGATTGATCAGGAGGTTACGATCTGATGAGAGGTAAATTGATTTTCAATTTGTATCTATAGGGGTACATTTTTGTATGTACAATGTATTTTATATTGGCTGTTACATTGGCTGTTACCATACAGATTTTCCTCAACCTTTATGTGTCATACTTTGACCGCTACTTTAAAAAGAATTAGATAAATTATTGAAAATAAATTCCACATGATATAATGTTTTTAAAAGTATATCCCTCATCAAAACGAGCAAACTCCTAGGTGTCCCATTCATAAATAGTGAGAAAAATACCAAATTATTATTTTAAGTCAATGTAGTTATATTCAACTCACCAAATATTTACCTTTTTCTAACAACCCGATAGTTTGTGACAAAGGTCATTAAATTACTTTACGCCTGGTCTCATCCCGTTTGGGATTCGCAATTGCTCTTTGACTCGAGACTCTTGTTATATATACCTTTTCACCGACCTTGACCTCTTCATCGAGCTCGACCTTTCCACCGAACTCTAGAGGTTTCCATGGGATATTTAAGACTGGTGTGCCATGCTGGCAGAGACGCGTACTCCTTCCGGATACCTGATCCTATCCCATTTGGGATTCTCAGTTGTTCTTCATGTTGAGACCATTTGTATATAAATATTATAAACATAATACCAAAGTTATAATGCTCAAGACGATATCGTTTCTGTCAATTAGACTTCATCAGTTGAGCTCCAATTTGAAAAGTGTGTGTATTTTCTAAAGATAAAGTGGTATCATACAAGGCCAAATAATATCTCTAAAAGTATAGCCGAAATCCGTCTAAGAGTAACTACTGTAAAACAAATGACCATCTTAGCTTGAGACAATTTTCGAATTTAAATAGTGTTAACAGTGCCAAATATTACTTTAGTATAAGATGAACAGCTGGTACCGAAATACCAGGTACTAGGTTTATGTATACCCTCGGGGACTCAAATGGTCCACCAGCAGTATTCTAATGTACTTGGAGGTTCGATTATCCAATGGTACCTCTTCATCTTTACTTTCAAATGACATTTACAGTTATATTCATTGATGCTTCATAGCAAATGCTAATTTTAATTGAAAATAACTTTATAACATTTGATCGATGATATTCTATATGCTTTTAAAACTTCTTTTAACTTTAAGTTCATTGGTGCTTCATAGCAAGGATGTCTTTAATTTTTAAAAAATTACATATGTGATCAAAATACTTTGAAAATTGAGTGCGTCGAAAACTTAATTGGAAATATGTGTTTCTAACTTATATCAAGTGAGTGTTACCACCTTTTAGAAATATGCGTGTAAATTCGCAATTTAACGTAAAAATATGAAAAATGTAATTGGGTTACAAATTAGCTATTTTTGTGTATATATATATTAACATGTGCACAGATAAGGAATTATATTTCCTTTTGATGCCCAGTGATTGTCAGAATATGCTACATAATTGTCTACAATTTTCTACACCCAATCTCCTAACAGGGTATCTGCATCACTGAACTAAATATGCTACATAATTATCTATAATTGCTACAACCAATCTCCTAACAGGGCATCTGCATTACTGAACTAAATATGCTACATAATTGTCTACAATTTTCTACAACCAATCTCCTAACAGGGTATCTGCATCACTGAACTAAATATGCTACATAATTATCTATAATTGCTACAACCAATCTCCTAACAGGGCATCTGCATTACTGAACTAAATATGCTACATAATTGTCTACAATTTTCTACAACCAATCTCCTAACAGGGCATCTGCATTACTGAACTAAACTTGCTACATAATTATCTATAATTGCTACAACCAATCTCCTAACAGGGCATCTGCATTACTGAACTAAATATGCTACATAATTATCTATAAATTTCTAGAACCAATCTCCTAACAGGGAATCTGCATTACTGAACTAAATTTGCTACATAATTATCTATAAATTTCTACAACCAATCTCCTAATAGAGCATCTGTATTACTGAACTAAATATGCTACATAATTATCTATAAATTTCTAGAACCAATCTCCTAACAGGGCATCTGCATTACTGAACTAAATTTGCTACATAATTATCTATAATTGCTACAACCAATCTCCTAACAGGGCATCTGCATTACTGAACTAAATATGCTACATATTTATCTATAAATGTCTAGAACCAATCTCCTAACAGGGCATCTGCATTACTGAACTAAATTTGCTACATAATTATCTATAAATTTCTACAACCAATCTCCTAATAGAGCACCTGTATTACTGAACTAAATATGCTACATAATTATCTATAAATTTCTAGAACCAATCTCCTAACATGGCATCTGCATTACTGAACTAAATTTGCTACATAATTATCTATAAATTTCTACAACCAATCTCCTAATAGAGCATCTGTATTACTGAACTAAATATGCTACATAATTATCTATAAATTTCTACAACCAATCTCCTAATAAAGCATCTATATTACTGAACTAAATATGAAAAATAGATATAATATGTCAGATTCTTTATGTTTCATGTACAACAAACGACGCCGTTAGTTATCTACGTTGTCATACAGGTGATACAGTTTCATATCACATGTCGGAGTTTCTGTATTTTTGTAAATGTTCGAACTCCGGCGTGTGATATGAAACCCAATCACCTGATGACAACATGCAACCTTTTTGAACAGTCAACAGAAAATTATAAAAGTAGGCCTCTTGCTTACTTCCATAAACTTCGTTAACACTTTCATTGCCACAGACAAACCCAATTAAGTGGCAATCTTTTGGGCCGTTATATAATTACGTTCATATAGCGTTGCATGACAATCGCATGACGTCACAAACGTGAACGTGCATCGAGTGGTAGATACCAGGGACCTACGATTGTATATATCGTTGACTGACTAGTGAAAGCAAGAAGAATTATTCTATTCCGAAGGGTAACAAAAAGTAAATATGAATACTATATATGATATACCAGATTATTTATATTTCATGTAGAACAAAAGACACAAAGAGTCAAAGAGTGTATGAGAATACTTCTTTCAATCAAGAATCAACATCAAAAGAACATGGATATGTAAATGTTTCCTGTGCTGAAGGTACCATGTCAATTTTTAAATTATTCGTTTGTTTGTTTTAAATGTTCTTTTACATTCCGCGAAGGAGCCAGTCTAGCTCAGTCGGTAGCGCGCTCGGCTATTGATCGTGAGGTCGTGAGGTCAAGTCCAGCCGGCGGCAGGTCGGTTTCCTGTCCTTCGTATGAGACAATAAAAACCGAGGTTCCGTGTCACAGTAGGTGTTAGCACGTTAAAGAACCCTCACTGCTCAATGGCATTAAGTGCCGAGCATTGGCCAAAATTTAAAGCCCTTCACCGGCATTTGGTGACGTCTCCATATGAATGAAAGATTTTTGCGTGGGACGTTAAACAAAACTACTACTACAATCCACCAAAAGTTTTAAACCAACAGGCTATCCATACAATTAATTGTGCAACTGGGTATGTTTTGATGTTATCTCAAGTTAAGATCAAACACTCTTAAATATTTCTACTATTAAATGAAATAGGACTGACATATAAATTCGTATTCTTATATTCGTATAATTTAATGTACATTAGTTGCAGTAAGAGTCCATAAGGCAATATAGGCTTTATTGACATAGCATGCCCGGGCCCCCAAGAACGGAAGTATTTTTTTATGTCGATTATACGAATACACGAATTGTTGACTTAAGAGTCACGACCTATCGGTCATGTGATATCGACCAATCATTTTATAATATTTCTTTTTATATGAATTGAATACATAATAATTCTTAGGCATTGGGTCGGAGACACACACTACAGGCAGATGATATAGCAATATAACTACCTGGACGTGGGAAGATGACAATATCTGTCGCTGGACAAGAATTTTTATGAACTTATTTTTAAAAATCTAAGCGTGATTTATACAGTATACAGACGCATTTAAGGAAACAATAGAAGAAATCCATTAAAATGTCAGAAAGTATACCAAATGTTATTAATATAAGTGTTATGAGCTTAAACATCTTTATTTACGAAATATTTATTCGCTTTAGGTAATATATCAGGAGCCGCAGATGAAGAGCATGGTGATCAGTAAGTGTACTTCTGTTTTATAATTACCAATGTAGTTGATTATCAATATATGGTTTACTCATTCACCCCTAAAGACACATTTGGACTGATCTGTCATCGATTTACAGATCAGTCCAAAGTTGTTTGATGAGTTAATGTGGATTTTATCTTATAATTGGACAAATTATGTTAATAAATTTAAATTTTGAATGTTTAAATAATGTTTTACGTCACACTGAACAATTGTACAGTTATATAGTGCCGGCCAGTTTTTAATGGTGGAGGAGAGAACCCAGTTACAATGTACCCGGAAAGATTCCATTGGCCTTCCGCAAATAAATTGGCAAACTTTCTCACAAAATTCAGCTTAGGTTCCAGCGGGACTCTAACTTGCGCTGACAGGAAGTGAGAGACTTCATGGTCCAAAGCGTGGTACTCTAACCACTCGACCACGGAGGTCTCCCGTAAATAAATAAATATGTTTATGTGTGCATTTACAGTATTATAAATATAATTTAAAAGTTTCAGGTTTGCAGAAAACGGGACAAAACAAATGTTCAAGACGATATCTCAATAAGCCTTCATCTGTTAAGCTCGAATTAAAAATAATATTTAGAGTTCCGAAACAGAAAGTGGTATCATACAATGATAAATAATAAACCTATATGTATTTACAAATCCATCTAAGAGATATAAAATTTATATATTTGCTATGACATATAAGACGTTTCCAAATTTGTAAACTATTATACCACTTCTTCACAATCTTAGTGAAACAGTTGGAACTGATGAGGCTAGTATCATTCAGATTTGTTTACAACTAATCGTAAACAACGGTACAAGTTTATGTATCACAGTCTCGGCAAATTATATTTTTGTCAGGCCAGACTAACAGGGATTCTTTCACAGAATGTTATAGAATTCATTTTTTCAATAATTTTGTTTTATATTACCAGATCTCATTTTTGTACTTAGTCTTACAAAATATTATTTACATTGTAAAGATATTTTGTATACAGTTTTAGGAAGACCATATAGCCCTCTACTAAAGTTATGAAATACATGACCTTGGGAGCTGGGTCCATAACATAGGACGGGGCAGATTTAGCGATATATTGATAATATACATGAAGAAAATCTGAATAAATAGCCATCTACCAGAAATATTAAATTTATGTCAACAAGGGTAGGGATTAAACCTCTAGGGCGAGTTTGAAATACCATTATAGATGGTAGTTATGTACTCAAAGCACAAAACGTTTGTCGACGTCTTTGTATTGTAAAGATAAAAATGAACATTTACTGTATAGACGTATGTATTTTTGAAATATTGTGCATTGATACAAAGAAGGTAAAGTCATCGAATCCAAGATTATCAACACTTCGGAATACCTGATATGTTAATGTTCACAAAAACTCAAAACTCAATTTTTGTATAGGCATATATGCATTTTAATAAAGTTTAAAGGAATGATACAAATCATCATCATCATCATCATCATCATCATCCAATATTCAGTGCAATTAGAGCACATTTGGCCATTTTATGATAATTTAAGAAATAGTAAGATACATTTTCACAATAATAGTTACATATTTTAATATATCTCAAGATATTAAACGATTTCGAACCCGATATATTTTCTCAGGATCTTATGTATGATTAATAAATATTTATACATTTCTGATGCAGACAGTTATATGAAGGCTTAACAGCAATAGAAGAGAGACCATACGAAGCTTTGGAAAAGAAACATGGTAAATAATGTTTGTGTAAATCGTTCAATGAAATACATTTTAAATTAAATCTCCGTATAAATATTTCTGAGCAAAACTGGATTTTGCAAAACTGAAATGCAGAAATATCTATATGCATACGTTTAATAATTCTATTCTTATTTTTCAGAGACAAAAAAGCTTGAGAGACCAAGGTATAATATATTAGTTTAAGATTTTGCATATATTAAAGAATTAAAATAAAAAAGAAACAAAACAAAATTCGTATTTTAAAATTATGTCAATCATAAATAAACTATATAATAAACACAGTTGTCCAGAGTTATGATTTATACTATAACGGCAAAAAGAAAAACAAAATTGTTCACCCGGATACATTGGCTTTACAGTGATAGTCCACTAAAACAGTTCTGAGCCACAATAGAAATATCAATTTGTTTATTTTCATATTATTTTCACAGGAAAAATGCGAACAAGCCGTTACCAAGAAAAGTTAATGCAGACGAGAAGAAAGACATATATCAGAATGTTGGCATAGCAAAAACTCTAGGTCAGTCATGTATTTGTCTTTAAAAAGTTGTGCAGAAGTAGTTGCTAAATTGTTTATAGCCATTGTGACCAGGGGATTTTCCTCAATTTGATTAAAATTTGTTTATGACCTCGTGATGGATGTGAACGGTCGACAGGGCACGCGCACTCGACCCTGTTACCTGATCACACCTCTGCACCATTTCTGTTCAATGACAATCATATTTGTATCTCAATTGTCACTGGACTTCCTAACGGCAATTACTTTTTGTTTCTACTTTTGGATACTTACAGTTGTATAGATTAGAACTGCTTTTGCCTCAATAAATATTGAAAAAAATATTTTACATGTTCGCTGTCTCTTAAGGGTTTAAACTTTCCAGTTATTCTAAATTTTGCAAAATGTATGTCATGTAATTTATTTGAACGATAAATTTTTTCGAGTAGAGAATTACCTAATTTCTTTACTGGTGCCAATCTTTATTGCAAACTTCCCATAACGATATTTTACTTAATATTAAAACTATAAACGTGGCATGTTTGACATCTGTCTTTTGAATAAAAGAGGACAATATGCAATTTTCTAATGCACCAAATCTTTACATGACTTGACCTTTACTCTTTAGTGACATCCAACAAGTTCTTCAAAATGGCGGACTATCTATTAGAGCATCGGACTTTGAGCTAAGAAGTCTCTTACGTCTGGTCAGCGCAGGTTCAAGCCACGCTGGAACCTAAGATGATTATTATGAGAAAGTTTGCCAGTTTACCGGGTTCTCTTCTCCACCATTAAAACTGGTCGCCACCATAGAGCTAGAAACATTGTTGAGTTGGCATATAACAATTTTCAAAAGTCAAATTAAAAATTCAAAATGGCTATCATCACTGACGGTTTATCTAATACCTAAAAGGCTTATATATGTTATTATAAGCCAAATTCATCATGTTTTAAACCGTTGCTTACATATCAAATGATCTAGAAACCAACTGTTAAAGCTATGTGAACTGTCGTCAACGCTATTTTTTTTTACAAAATCGAATCAATTATAAATCAAATTATTGCAATAAAATATGTCTGAACAGGAACTTATCTACATTTGGTTTGATTTAAATCCTTAAACAGCGTTTTAAACATGGAATATATTGAGTTATTCTGTATTTTTCTGATGTAATAGTTATATGCAAGTGACCTTCAGGTCAAACATCAGGATGACCTTTACGATGCATACTTTTCCCATGAATATGAAATAAACAAATCATCGCAAATGCTTCCTTGATATTCGGTTAAGTTACCAATTGGGACAAGGATTTGTTCCTCACGTATTTCATTGGATTTAAATGTGAACTAACGGCGAGTGTGACCGGTTAACAGGGGATGCTTACTCCTCCATGCCGATGGCACCTGATCCAATCCCTTGATTTGGTGTTTGTCCAATTTTACCAGGTTTGTATCTATATCCTGGATATCCTAAAGATTTATACTTTGGTATCTTGAGATTTTTATATTGTTTAGAAAACCGTAAGTTAAATCGCTATTGTATTCTACTAATGGTTATATATTCGTTCTTTTAAATACCAGTTGATATCTTTCTTATTATGAATATAATAAAACATGATCTATGAAATAACATAAAATTTACTATAGAAAAATTGTTATGATTAAATAGCTTTAGGCGAGGATATAAATGTACCTCTAAATGTTTGACATAGCTTTAATACACTTTCTAGAATCAAGTTTTATTTGATATTTGTTAAAATTACATATATATATTCATTTGATTTTATGTTTTTGCCTTTCGTATTCCAGCCAGAAAATTTGATGGTGCAATAGCTTTGACCAATGTTAGAAAGTGATACGTTACTATGGCCCATCCTATCTGTGATATAGGAAGCACAAAAATCCACAGATAAGTCAACAAGTGTATAAAGAAAGTGATACGTCGTAGTTTGTTTCTGTTATCGTGAATCTCAGACTGAAACTTTTGCTATTGTTTTGTATAAATATTGTTGAATTTGACAATTTATTTTTATACATTTTCTTAAGTGCTATGTTATTCTACATTTAAAAGATGCCATTCGTATATGAAATGTAAAGGATTATTGATAGAGAAAGTGTTTGTGTGCGATAGTATGTGTGTGTGTTTGTGTGAGAGATTATGCGTGGAGAGAGTGCGTCTGAGAGTTTGTGCATTTGTGTGGGTTAGAGCTAACTGGAAAGTGTGAATATTGTTCAGAAATAGCTAAGATAAAAACTCTGAATAATGATTACTTTTACTGTGTTTAATTAAAACTGCAATAAGATGCGGTAATCATGCCATTCGAAAATCTGACAATTCGTATATCGGATTCTATACAGTAATTTGTTACTCTTGCATGCATTTTTTTTTTACTTTTTATACAATGTTAATTAACTGCGCTTCTCATTAAACAATTATTACATCAGTTGTATACTTTGCTATGAATACCTTTTTAAGAATTACTTAATCGATAGAGGTTGTTTAGACGTCTGTACCAATTGTGACGAGGATTCGTTCCTCAAGTATTTCATTTGACTGGACTCATGGCGGGTGTGACCGGTCAACAGGGGATGCTTACTACTCCTTAGCACTTGATCCCACCTCTTGATTTCCAGAGGTCCGTGTTTGTCTAATTTTTACCAGATTCGTATCTATATCATGGATATTCTAAAATTTTATACTTTTGTATCTGAGACTTTTTATATTATTGTCTGTTGAGCAATAAGACACATGAACATTTCTATCATCCACAGATTTCTGAACGAATATACATGAAACAATATTGATATGTTTTCTATTTGCTTACATATTTGATTTACACTTATCAACAACACACATATAAACACAAACAAACAACTTACATACATCAAAACTAATTATGGGTCGATGACGTTGGTGGACTGCTCTAGTCCCTGTGGCTATACATCAATCCAGTATCTGGTTAATCGGTGCTATGTAATTCTTTTATACCAATGTGATGTACCAAAAAATGTCTTGTGCCGATTCGGTTATAAATGATATAAACAAATGCAGATAAGAATATTTATTCAATACATGTATGTTAGTAAGGTAAAATGAAGAGATACCAATTGATAAATACATTAGAATACGACAAATTTCTACAGTCTCAACATAAAGAACAGTCAGGAATCACAAACAGGATATATATATATATCTATTTTAAATCCACACCCATTTTAAATTCAAGCTCAACTGATGAAGTCTTATTGACAGAAACGATCATCTTAAAGCATTTGGTATGGTCTGTTTTGTAAAACCATAACTTTGGTATCATGTTAATAATATTCACACAAACATTGCAGCACAGCAATACATATAAAGAATTAAGCACATTGTTAAAAAAGATCGATTGTTTATGCAAACTATTTCTTCGACTTCCAGTTTCCGAAAACGGGTCCGTGTATTCCGTTAGTGTAATTCAATACCCTTCTAGTATGCTTAAGATCTTTTCGGCCTAGAAATACAAAATTATGAATATAAATGATATAAATGAGATACTGGATATTATCATGGTGTGTAAGATATTAAACAAAATCATAATATAAGTTCAAACACCATTTCAGGCATAAATTTAGGTGATTTTGAAATTAATTATTAATGTATTTTCAAAAAAAAGAAAATCAACGTTATTTTCAGATTCATATAACTTTGTGGGACGGAGTAAGCTTTTGATTGTCATACAGATGGTTCCATTCACTTTTTGGTTATGACATACAGACGAAAAAAATGTTTTATTCTGCACGGGATACTCGTATTTCTGATGACAAGTAAGATCAACTACTCTAAATAGTTTAATTACGATGTATTAGCTAAAATTTAAAGTCGTTCATGTCAAGAAAAGGTTCACGAGATTCCACCCCGCTTGGTAGCATATATACCTTCAGTGTTGGTTTGAGTTTCACTTACCAGTTTGTTTTTCTCCGATGCTAATACCAACGCACGAATGTCTCCCTAAAAATCAGAGAAATAACTCATTATTTTACCGAAAAATTAAAAAATATAAAAGTTTTATTACCTTGTCCAGCTCTTTTTCAAGTTATCCATTCCTCTAATAAAACTAGAGATATATGACCTACGCAACATATTTCACTTTAACATCTCTTCCTTCACAATTATAAGTCGACTCTTGATCTTGAGGTCGTGAGTTTGAGTCCAACCGGCGGCAGGTCGGTTTCCTGTTCTTCGGATGAGACAGTAAAAACCGAGGTCCCGTGTCACAGAAGGTGTCGGCAAGTTAAAGAACCCTCATTGCTCAATGGCCGTAAATGTCGGGCATAGGCCAAAATCTGAAGCCCTTCACCGGCATTTGGTGACGTCTCCAATAGAGTGAAAAATTCTTGAATGGGACGTTGAACAACAATAAATAAACAAACAAATCCTTCACAATTACCTTTCATCCATCTCACAACTAAGAGGTATTCTATTGTTTGTTGTATAACCTCTACATACTACCAGTAAATTGTCACTAATAAGGGATATCACCTATAAACGAAATGCCACAAAATTTTACCCGTGCTATGGACATATATCAATTAAGTGGTGGTGTTTGCTATGTAACATTTGTTTTAATCTTATGCAAAAAACCCATGCAATATTTCCATAGACGTTTGACAAAATGATGCGGTATTATATACCTTACAATGTATGCCCTTTTAAAAATTGCCGCGAATTTTTAATTGAAAATGTCCTTACCAATTGTTTCTTAGTTTTTTCCAATTCCATAATCATCCTCGAAATTTCTCTCTCGTCCTGGAATTTGCAACATATAACGTATGAAAACAAATTCACTTAAGTTATAGATACAGTAGTAACAAATATTTTGGAAGGTTGAGTTAATGAGTTGCAAAAGTGTCAAACAATTTCTCAATCAATATTCACAAAATATATAGGAATTTAAGATTTTTTATACCTGTGTATATCTCCTTTTATGTTATTGTATATCAATCTAAGTAGTAAAACAGGCGAAAATGTTTTGAAAAAACACAGCGTATGCCCCTTTAGCAAAAAACACAATTATTGTGAACGGACTAACAGATAGAAAAAAATTCAATACCCTGGCCTTGCTACCTCTCGAGCATGAAATAAAGTTACGCACATACCCGTTACCTTCTAATTTGAAAGGATTTAAACTATTGTGTCTGTCACCACTGAAACATAAGCTGATTATGTGAGAAAGTTTGCCAGTTTACTTGTGGAAGGCCGGTACTCTTTTCTCGGTTACATTGAAACCGGAATCTCCTTTCCATCTTTAAAAACTGGCCAACACCATATGAATGAAAAATTGTTGAGTGTGGCGGCGTTAAAAAAGAGTCATTTTTTTAAAATGAAAGGAAAAGAGTTATGACGAGAAAGGAAGAATTTAGCTGATGACTTCAAAATATCGAAATGCTCATTTTTATTTTAAAATCCATATTTAGTCGCCATACCTATTTTTAAAATGCAAGAAATAAACAATTTGCCTAGATCCGAGGGATGGCTATAAAATAAAGATCAGACTACATGATCGTGAAACAGTCTCAAACAGTAGTCAAAATTTTAAAGAAAACGAAAGTAAAAGTAAAACTTACAATAAAAAGCCTTTTCACTTGCTTGAAAGACAACAGTCAAAATCTATAATAAAACGCTCATTAACCTGTTTTACAGACTGAAGTCAAATTCTTCAATCAAATACTTATTCTAACTCTCAAGTTTTGTAGTTAATTTAAAATATATTCAGGAGATACTCTAGAAAAAATGCCTAATACAAAAAGAAATAACATAATGTAAATTTTAATACCGAATTTTAATTTTAACGTGAATCGAAGATCGCTTCTTGATAATGAGGTCTGATCTTCAGAACTGTATACACGTGTTGTCCGAATCTCATAACACGGCAGGGCGGAGTAACCTTTTCATTATCATAGGATGATCGAGTCACCTTTTGGTTAAGACAAGCTTCATAGAAATTGCGTTTTATTTTGACAGTGTGATTGTAATGCCGCGTCCAGGTCATAAAAACGTTCACGAGACTCCAGCCAGCCATGTTATCTATATTTTACTACATCTCCTGATATTTACGTTACACATTACATACCATATTTCGCTTGGTCTTCCTCGCAATAGGGTTTTGAGAAATGGATTCTACTTGTCTACCCCATATCTCAACTGTCAGATCCGAATTTTCGAAATATTTGATGTCCTGAAAAATCAGTAGACGTTTGTTTTTAAATTTGAAAGCATTTTAAAACTCTTTCACATGATTCTGGTTTATATACGCTTGTTTGGATATGGTTTATCTGATGATTTTAATACAAAACTTGTCGTTGAATCACATTGAAAATATTTTAATTGTTGTCGCCAAATTTTGCAACACCGACCAATTACTAATGTGTAAAATTCAAACTTACATTGTGTGTAACATTCTTTATTACTATAAGCTCATTGTACGCATAGTTGGGACTCCTGCCGCCAGCTTCCTGGGTGAATCTACCCTCATTTTCCTGTAACAGCTGGAATGTGCACCACGACTGAAAAGTATTAATATCAAACTAATGTACAAACTCTTCTCTCCATACATATCCCTATCCCTCGTTAGGACGCTAGAGTCAGATGCCAAAACTAGTGGATGGTGTGATAAGTTAAAACAAGACATAATATCAAAATGCATTTATTTATGTAAAGTTTTAAAATATTCTCCACGCAGACACCAAATTATACATTGAATAAATATGATATGTATCACTTTATTGAGCCTCTTAATATACATATTAATTATCCAGTTTGGGTTTAGTATAAAACAAATGAAAAACCAGTTTTAGTTCATAACCAGTTGAAAATCTGTTTATGTAACAAATAGAAATTTACAAAACTAAAAACAGTTTCTGCAAAACAAATTCGCTCATATTATAGGTAGTGATCAAGTTCACGTGACATTTAAACCAGAATAAAGTTAGAATATTATTGACTCATCAAGAATGAAAGTAAATATTTATAAGATCTATATGACAAATTCTACGTCAATTGTGAGAACAATTAAGAGTAAAAGTACTATTTTGACTTATCAAAGTAAATATTTATAAGATCTATGTGACAAATTCTACGTCAATTGTGAGAACAATTAAGAGTAAAAGTACTATATTTTGACTTATCAGTACTTACTGACTGAAAACGACCAGGCAAGCTGATAGCGGTTGATATTTGAATCTTGAAACTTATGCTCTGTCCAACCTTAAAAGAATATATGCATGTAATGAATATTTATATGCTGTCACTAAATATACGTCTATTCCACCGACGGGTCATGAAACCCTGAAAAATCCAAGACTTGCCAACCCCTCGGATGGAATAAACGTAAGGTAATGACAACATATAAAAGTGTATTTTTCTCTCATACCTTTTTGTAAATACAAGCTTATATCTTAAACGTATATGTGAATAATAAATATTTTTATATCGTTACGAATCCTCAATACTGAACATTTTTAAATCCTAGACCCTGTAAATGACAACATCGTTACATCATTATTTGAATTTATTTTAATTTTACCTGCGTGCGTGCATGTGTGTGTGTGTGTGTGTGTGTGTGTGTGTGTGTGTGTGTGTGTGTAGGTGTGTGTGTGTAGGTGTGTGTGTGTGTGTGTGTGTGTGTGTAGGGTGTGTGTGTGTGTAGGTGTGTGTGTGTGTGTGTAGGTGTGTGTGTGTGTGTGTGTGTTGTGTGTGTGTGTGTGTGTGTGTGTGTGTGTGTGTGTGTGTGTGTGTGTGTAAGTGTGATCACTCTTCATCCGACAATCTCAAAAATTTCATTTACTCAGTATCTGTTGACCAACCAAATATATAACATCATTATTGCTATATATAATTTCACCTCCAACTGTCTCAACTGCTCAGTTATTGGGACTAAGGGTATCCCTGTGTCGGTAGTTCCCTGGATGTAACAATATATATTTTCTATCCTAGTTCTCCAGTGTCCATAGATGTCTTATCTATACAATGCTGTGTGATTTAGTTTAAGCCAATATTGTAAAGAAACGGGAGGAGTGATAATTTTTTGTCAGATTATATTTGGGGTACAAAAATTGTACACAATGAATAAAAGGTCCTACATATAAAAATTTAAAGCAATTCAAGGAATTGTTAGATTTGACTTGATTTTTGTGTTACGCTACACTCAACAATTTTACGGTGGCAGCCAGTTTTTAAATGGTGGATGAGAGAATTCAGTTACAATGACTTATGTAAAGCTTTCAAAGTATAGGTCTATAGAGAAAAATGATTTTTCAAAACAAATGTTATTGTAATATGTTTATATTATTTTGCTCCTATGACTTTGAAATTTGAACGCCATATTATCATACTCCATGCATCACTGTAAACGAATTCCCAATATATAAACATATCAAAATATTTTTTCATTTTCAACGATGTAACCACAACTTAAGTGTGCTACATATAAAATATGAAGGCTATGGTAGTGTTGTTTCTTGATTTCTGAAGTTTTATCACACGTTTTGGACCCTTATTAAAAGCAACTTTCCAAGGTAATTTCTTGATCATTTTGCTTATCTTTATCTTGTGGCTCAGATGACGTCATCGAAAGAAAATACTTACATATAGACGACAGGTTGGCGAATGAAGAAAGTGGATCTCTATATTTCACGGCGAATTAATAAATAGCTCACAATGTTCTTTTTCAATATCAAGCGTCTTGGATTAGGATACAATTCGATAACTACTGTTTATCAATTTATACAAATATTTTATGATTGACAATATGTAGTAATGTGATTTTATGTAATTCTGACAAACAGCATCTGAAATCGATCTCATTTATCAAGTGTTTCTCATTCTATATTCTATGATATTCCATAGGAATTCAAATAATTGTTTTTCTTACTAGATCGCACGGTTGTTGAACAACAAGGGAGTTTGACTCTTTTCCGTTCGTATCACAAGGGATAAATGAAACAGTTAAATGACCAACTGCTTCCCCATTATAATTGTATACTTCGTACTTCTCTCCCTTGTGTTCGATCATATGAGCAAGCGACATCAAAGTAACGAATGCGACTCCAATTCTTGTTGGTGTGTCATGAGGAATCGAAAAAGGGTCATTTTTCTGAAAAAAACAATCAATTATAAAAATAATGCAGGTTACATTTTATTATCAATTTGATGGGTAGAGTATTGAACAGAAATCTTTATACTAATAGTTTGTCAATGAGAAAATTAAATTGATGATTCATCATTCACTTTAATGTGGCAAAAATATTTTGTATATACCATGCATTAAATGTGCAATTGACAAAAATAATAACCAGAAAAAACCTCTATTCCTTTTTTGCGCATTATGAACTAGACGTATATGTTTCATTGCACCAGATCATCATGCAAACATACCTCCCATCCTTCATCTTCCTGTATGTAATTATCGTACATAACTTCCATCATGGCATACTGATCCAAAAAATCATTTTTAGACCAAAGATATCCACACCTATTCGTCATGTTGACAACTTTGACATATATCTGAAACAATACTTCCACATATGAGAGAAGAATTTCATTTCTGCATTTAAAATACAATAAATATAGCTATTTTTTAGATAATGGATTGTATAAAGGAAAATATAAATCTACTTACGCTGGATCTAGCATTAAGTATAAATCTTTTATAGTCACCTGTGAATGTTAACCACTGTACTGTTCTAGGTTGATGACGTAATGCAATCAAGTCCACCAAGAGCTGGACAATTTTCGATGTAACGAATAGAACATACATACAATGCTTATAATTAAAATATGTGGTAAGTTTTGTCAATTAACAATTTTTATTTTACTAAGTGAGAAATCAATAGTTATACACACGCTGCCATCTCACTGCGCATGAATATACGGCTTTCACATCATAGCAACAAGTACACAACGATAATATAAAAATCGCTCACAGAAATGCTCACACCTCCGTAAATTTTCATTGAGACAACGTGGCCGTCGGATAAACAAAATATTCAAGATTATCAACTGGAATTAAATGCACAATTGCGAAAAGAAGAATCGGAGATAAAACTGGACGATGTTCATTGTTTGAAACAAGTGTTGACCAAACGATCATAACTACATCGGCTGCCTATATGAATCCACCAGGTGTTCATCGGCTACGCAAATTACGTAATGTGTAATCAGACTCCCATTCGTTTCAATTTTTGATGAAACGAAAGAGAAATGCTTATATATTTGCTAAGCAATTTGGCATAGTGTTGAAGGTGCCATCTTGAATTCGATGGTAATCAATTATATGTGACTCATAAAGGTCAAGCACTTCCAGAATTTGTGCCTGTTTGATGTTCTGGGCTATGTCGTTTTGCATTCCTTTCTTGCTTTTTTATCCAACACAAATAATAAATCAGGGAGTTTCAAGGTCTCGAATTGTCCGTTATCATTCTTGGTTTTTCGTACTGATATCACGTGACTTTTACCGTTGGTTAATCATCGCTATTTACGCTTTAGGATGTTTACATAGGGTCCCAAAGCAGATGCACGATTTCATAAAATAAATCAAAATGTCACAAAATTTCACGTTAGGTAAATTGTTCAGACATTAATGCCAATTTGTGTTTGACATAAACTTTTTATATTCCATTCATAGTACAGCGTTTAACATTATACGCCGATATTTGAGATTTTAATATTTCAACATAATTGGACAGATGTAATTATCAAATGTTTTTTTCAATATACCCATGCCTTACCTTAACGTCAATACATACAGAATATATGGTTGGTATCTTACACAAGGTTGCGTTGTTGAACACTTGGAGTCGTCGTTTAAGAAGTTTTATGGTCGATACGGGGATCTTGTTAAACATTATGAAGTTACCCTCTCAGAAATATTAGATAGAATTCTGAAGTACAGACAATGACTCCCTTTCACCAATCGTCCTTTTCACCGAACTTGACCGTATCACAAAACTTGACCTTTCAGAAGACGCTGACTCCTTTCGGACACCTGGTCTTATCCCATTTGGAATTTGCAATTGTTCTTCATATTCAAACCATTTACGCATCTAATTTGTCGTGTTATAATGGACTTGAGTTTTGATTATCGATTGGTACTTCTTCAATTTTACTTTACATCTTAAAATAGAGGTTTTATTTGGACGAGGATTAAGAAAAGAAGATATATTGAACGTCTCTGATTGATTCACAGGGCAGCTCAAGGACTTTTATTACATAATGCGTTCAAGCCGACTGGACGGACTTTGACCGGAAGAGGGCGCTGTAATCATTCGAATTAGAGTGGGACGTTAAACAACAAGAAATAAATAAATTAAGCCACACTCGACAAATATGGTGGCGGCTAGTTTTTATTGGTGGAATAGAGAACCCGGTTACACGGGAAGAGGCCAGCGGTCTTCAGCAAGACAACTGGCAAACATTCTCATAAAATCATGTTAGGTTTCAGCGGGACTTGTTGGGTTGCTAACAGTAAAACACATTGATATCTATCCTTTTAGAATTTCATCATGCAACAAACGTTGACCTGAAATATGTCGGTTTTCAGTACATTTAAATTGGTATATAAAACAACATTTTACTGCATATAAAAACATGATGAGTTTTTTGTCTGTTTATAATATTGTATTATGAACAATTATAAGATGCTATCAAAATATGTCTTACCGATGTTGAACTTGAATCTTGTCCAAGTCCAAGGAACATTCCAGATATAAGAACGACCTCAAATGATACATTTCGATTCATCTCCTCAGCCATAATGTTTGCTTGTCGAACGTTCCCCTCCATTTTTACTATTTGTTCCCGAAGGTATTTATCTATTAAAATAAATTATGAATATATAAATACACTGATACCTCTTTCATACCATACATATCGAGTATTAGTCGTAAATGCCGAAATTAGAATACCAAAACCAGTACTCGGTTACTCAAACAAGGTTAAACAATACGCGCATTTTGCATTTTTGAAATATTAAAAATCAGAAGGAAATAACACATCCAACTGATTTAATCAGTACCGGGGTTTCAACCCCATTTAAATATGCTTGTTTAAGTAATAAAAGTTCAAGGAAACGTTAAGATGAAAGATATTTCGGAGAACATACTACCGAACCTCCTAGAATTCGTCTCTTGTTAGAATTGAATTTCGCCTTTATCTCCAGATATTAATAAATCTACATAAAATATATCCTAGAACCACTCAACATAAGATATATCCTAGAACCACATAACACAACATAAAATGTATCCCAGGACAACTAAACATAAAATGTATCCCAGGACAACTAAACATAAAATGTATCCCAGGACAACTAAACATAAAATGTATCCCAGGACAACTAAACATAAAATGTATCCCAGGACAACTTAATATAAAATGTATCCCAGGACAACTAAACATAAAATGTATCACAGGACAACTAAACATAAAATGTATCCCAGGACAACTTAATATAAAATGTATCCCAGGACAACTAAACATAAAATGTATCCCAGGACAACTAAACATAAAATGTATCCGCGGACAACTAAACATAAAATGTATCCACGGACAACTAAACATTAGATATATCCCAGGACAACTAAACATAAGATGTATCCCAGGACAACTAAACATAAAATGTATCCCAGGACAACTAAACATAAAATGTATCCCAGGACAACTAAACATAAAATGTATCCGTGGACAACTAAACATTAAATATATCTCAGGACAACTAAACATTAGATATATCCCAGGACAACTAAACATAAAATGTATCCCAGGACAACTAAACATAAAATGTATCCCAGGACAACTAAACATAAAATGTATCCGCGGACAACTAAACATTAAATATATCTCAGGACAACTAAACATTAGATATATCCAAGGACAACTAAACATACAATATATCCGCGGATAACTAAACATAAAATATATCAAAGGACAACTAAATATAAAATATACCCTAGGACGACAATACAAAAATACATCCCAGGGCAATTAAACATAGAATACATCCCAGGGCAACTAAACATAGAATACATCCCAGGGCAATTAAACATAGAATACATCCCAGGGCAATTAAACATAAAATACATCCCAGGGCAATTAAACATAAAATACATCCCAGGGCAATTAAACATAGAATACATCCCAGGGCAATTAAACATAGAATACATCCCAGGGCAATTAAACATAGAATATATCTCAGAATATCTCAGGACAACTAATTATAATATATATCCCAGGACAACTAAACATAGAATACATCCCAGGGCAATTAAACATAGAATATATCTCAGAATATCTCTGGACAACTAATTATAATATATATCCCAGGACAACTAAACATAGAATACATCCCAGGGCAATTAAACATAGAATATATCTCAGAATATCTCTGGACAACTAATTATAATATATATCCCAGGACAACTAAACATAGAATACATTCCAGGGCAACTAAACATAAAATACATTCCAGGACAACTAACCATAAAGTGTATCCCAGGACAACTGAACATAGGATATATCTGCCGACAACTAAACATTAAATATATCGCAGGGCAGCTAAACATAAAATACATCCCAGGGTAACTAAACATAAAATACATCCCAGGACAATCAAACATAGAATACATCCGCGGATAACTAAACATAAAATATACCACAGGACAACTAAATATAAAATATATACCAGGACAACTAAACATAAAATATATCCCAGGACAACAAAAGATATAATACATTCCAGGGTATCTAATCATAAAATACATTCTAGGACAACTAACCATAAAATGTATCCCAAGACGATTGAACATAGAAATTATCTGCAGACAACTAACCATAGAATATATCCATAAAACTAAACATTAAATATATCCCAGGGCAACTAAACATAAAATACATCCCAGGGCAACTAAATGTAAAATATATCCCAGTACAAATAACCATAAAATGTATCCCAGTACAACTAAATATAGAATATATCCACAGACAACTAAACATTGAATTTATCCCAGGGCAACTCACTGACGGAAAGCATTTGCATAATGGAGCAAATATAAACATAACATCATAATATCAAAGTCATAATGCTCAATGTGAGCAGGTATCGCATATCACTTAAAACACCTGCTGGCTGTTCACCCCACCTGAAAAATTTCCGAATTTGCCGATGCATCTTTGACCGAGTAACCGTGTTTATGATTTGAAAACAGATGGTTAAGCGGTTACTTGATGTTGACCAATTTGTCTACACAAGATGAAGGAAAGCCTTCAAAATTTAAAGAAAATATGAAAGTAATAGATTTTTACAATTTGCCAAAAGGAATGCCGAAAACGCTAGTTACTGTAAAACAAGAGACCCATGGGCCACAACGCTCACCTGAACTATGTAAGTATCTGACAAATATGGGAATCTCAATTTACAAATTATTATAACACTCCCTGGAAGAGGAGGAGACATAAAAATAAATGAAAATGACGGGAAAGATGTAAAAAAAATGTCAAAAATTAATTTTCGAATTCATTCCAAAACAAGAAATTGAATCATGCACCGGTATAGATCGCTCAAATGCAATTAGTTTTTCAATCCATGCAGCAGTTCTAGAGAAGATATTCAAGAGGGGTACAATTTGAGAGCTATTTTTTTCTACCCTGGATCCACCCTCTGAGTCGATCTGGTAAAAAACACAAATTTGGTAGGTGAACTTGGGTACGTGCTTCCTTTAACGTTTTGTCAATATTCCTTCGGCGACTTTGAAGAACACGCTGAGAGTGTGAAAAAATGCCCCCTCTTTTTGCATAAAGTATTCAATAAATTAAATTTCAGCAAAATTCTTTCAGGAAAGCATTTCTCTACCTAATCACATTTAAAACACATAAAATAAATCAATCATGATGAATAAATGAATATAAAATCAAAGAAATCATACAAACATAAATGAAAATGACAATGCGTAAAAAGACATCAAAAACGCGTCAAAAGTTTATTTTCCGATTTCTACGAAATTAACAAATCATCATACATCTCTGTAAATTACTCAGATGCAGTTAGTTTTCAATCCATGCAACAGTTCTGGAGAAGATTTTCAAAAAGGGATACCCCTGAGGCCTCTTTTGCCCCATCCTGGATCCTTCCCTGGGTCTGGCCAAAATGAACAAACCTGATAGAGGGTCTTAAGTGGTTGCTTCCTATGAAGTATCATCAAAATCCCTTCAGCAATTTTGAAAAAGAAGCGGGTAGTGTGAAATATTACCACCCCTCCATTTTTGCAGTATTAAAGAAGTAATAAAAAATTCAAAAAATAAATTTCAGCAAAATTATTTCAGGAAAGCATTTATCTACCCAATCACTAGAAAAACACATAACATGATTCATCATAATGAATAAAAGGAGACAAGTTCAAAGAAATCATACAAAAATAAATGAAAATTACAAAGTCTAAAAAGACGTCAAAACGCATCAAAAATTTATTTTCCGATTTCTACGAAATTATTAAACTTGAATCATACATCTATGTAGATCACCCAGATACAATTAGTTTTTCAATTCATGCAGCGGTTCTGAAGGACAGGATTTTAAAAGAGGGACATCCCCATAGGCCTCATTTGTCGCCCCATCCTGGATTCACCCCTGGTCCGATCTGGTCAAAATGACCACACTTGATAGAGGACCTTGAGTACTTGCTTCCTATAAAGTTTCATCATAATCCCTTCAGTGGTTTTGGAGAAGTCGAAAATATGAAAAGTGAAAGGACAGATGGACATGAGGACGGATGGACAGACTGACAGACAGACGAACAGACAGACAATGGACAAAAGGTGATCAGAAGAGGTCATTTGAACCTTCGGTTCAAGTGAGCTAAAACTACACGAATGATAAAATTGTAAAAATGATTAATTTTCGTGTTTGCTAATTCCAAAAGGTATATTTGTATTTAATTTCTTTTTCTGTAATTTTTCCTCGATTTCCGGTACATGTAATCTATATAAGATTTTTCTATACTAATAACAAAATAATCTTGAGCATTGTGTAAATCAGAATAAAAATGAATAGACAGGATAATATAAAAATCTCAGATACCAAAGTATAAATTATTTTTATATTCAGGATGTATGTACAAATCTGGTAAAAAGTGGACAAACACGGACCTCTTGAAATTATGAGGTGGGATCTAGTATCATGGAGGAGTAAGCATCCCCTGTTAACCGATCACACCCGCTGTGAGTCCACAGTCAAATTAAAATGAAATACGCGAGGAACAAAGCCTCGTCATAACTGGTACAGACGTCTTAACAATCGCCATCGAACAGGTAACTCAACATTTCACTTAGTGAAACAGAGTAATCGCATACAAGACTATTATAGCGATCGTAAAATTTGCAGAACGATTGGCATCAAATGTGGTTTTCGATATCCCTGTGTCAATAATTTGTCAGTGAGTCGTTTGCCTCTGTATATGAAATGTTCATATGTTAAACACGCCTTGGCATATCGTATCATTTGTGAAATATAAACTCCATATGCGGATGACTGTGGGATATTACTACTTAAATGTGGAAAATTTACGATGGGGAAGCCGAAATTATTGCGTCTGTCGTAAAGATTAGTTGTTAATTTCCCGTCTGTGTCTATAGTAAGTAAAATGTCTAACTATATTTAGCGTGTGTGCTTGATTTTGTTGTATTTTTTATTTCTGGTTCGTTGGGATATATCGCATTGAGATATATATATATATATATATATATATATATATATATATATATATATATATATATATATATATATATATATATGAAAGTTGTAATTTTTTTATTGACAAAACGTCGTCGATATATCTAAATGCCAAATTAAAGGACACCGCTAACTGTTTCTCCTTTTGATTTAGCAGTTTCTGAATGAAATCGCATGAATAAAGGAACAGGTCGGCCAGTAAAGGGGCACATCGGAATATTAAAAAATATATTGTCTATTAGAAATTCCAGCATCTTTATTATATCAACTTCAGTGTATTTATGTGTGAAATCAGAGTAGTGTTTGACAAAATAAGTATCATGATAACCAGTCACTAGATATTAAAATTTTCGGGTGACACATTTAGCGAAAAAACAGTTGCCTATGATGCTGAAACATCTCTCCTTTAATTTCCTACGTGGAATTGTTGTGTAAAGAGTAGAAAAGTCGATAATCTGTTTTCCTGCGTATAATGATGAATTTAGAAAAAAATGCAACGAAATTATTTATATTTGAGAAACCGGATGTACACTTTATCAGCGACAGATTCTAGATTAAAACTATCATCTTGAACATTTGCTTTTGACCTGTTTTGTAAAACTATAACTTTGGCATTATTGATAATATTTGAATTAGGATTTAATTCCCTTGACCTTATAGAACTTAATGCTATGACCTTTGATTTTGCTCATGTCCACTTGGACTTCCGTATTTGCTGCAATTTCCTCTGCCGCGGTTTCGTATGTTGGTTCAGTTATTCTTTTCTTTTGTTTCTTTAACTTTTCGGCTTGATGAGGATGTACAAACAGGAAGAGTCCATGGTTGTAATTGCTGCCAAATAAAACTCTGCAATAGATAATATAATAGTATGATGCATTTATTTGTTTGTCATTACAGGAACACGTTAACTTAAATATAATCGTCGGCCGAATTTTTGCTATGTACACCATGCATTATAATATCGATCGAATCAGAATGCTACAAGAGTAATATATACCTGTCGAAGTGATTTAATTTGATCTTTTGATCCTGTTTCATTTCAATTCCGTTATGGAAGACTTTTCCGTCCTCGGCACCGAGATAAATTTCTCCTCCCTTGCTTTCGAGTAATCCATTTTTCATGACCACACTTTAAAAATGATGAATAATTAATGACGTTTTGTACAAATTTGACATTACATAAAGATACAAAATTTGTTATCATCTTTTTTGAAAAACAATCGATAGGAAAATTGTTCTTATTTATGTTCATTTATTGTTAAGGGATATTTTCTATAATAACTTGTGTAATCTTTACGCAATATTGACATATTTATTACATGCAAATAGCATTAATGTGTTAAACCCATCAAACCTATCAATCCTCTTTTTTCTCTATTTTAATTTTCTCAGTTAAATTTAGATTCTAAGGTATTTTGATTTTTGTAAAAAAAGTTTAACGGAAGGAAAACTATATTTCGCATATCAATCCAGTTGTGGTGTGTATAAGATGCAATTATCTAAATTGTTTATGAATATAAACATCACAGATACCAAAGTATAAATCTTCAGGTTGTCTAGGATACATATACAAATCTCAGATACCAAAGTATAAATCTTCAGGATGTCTAGGATACATATACAAATCTCAGATACCAAAGTATAAATCTTCAGGATGTCTAGGATACATATACAAACCTCAGATACCACAGTATAAATCTTCAGGATGTCTAGGATACATATACAAATCACAGATACCACAGTATAAATCTTCAGGATGTCTAGGATACATATACAAATCTCAGATACCAAAGTATAAATCTTCAGGATGTCTAGGATACATATACAAATCTCAAATACCAAAGTATAAATCTTCAGGATGTCTAGGATACATATACAAATCTCAAATACCACAGTATAAATCTTCAGGATGTCTAGGATACATATACAAATCTCAGATACCACAGTATAAATCTTCAGGATGTCTAGGATACATATACAAATCTCAGATACCAAAGTATAAATCTTCGGGATGTCTACGATACATATACAAATCTCAGATACCACAGTATAAATCTTCGGGATGTCTAGGATACATATACAAATCTCAGATACCAAAGTATAAATCTTCGGGATGTCTACGATACATATACAAATCTCAGATACCAGAGTATAAATCTTCAGGATGTCTAGGATACATATACAAATCTCAGATACCACAGTATAAATATTCAGAATGTCTAGGATACATATACAAATCTCTTTAGAAAATGCACATAACATTTAAATTGGAGCTCAACTGATGAAGTCTAATTGACAGAAACGATATCGTCTTGAGCATTATAACTTTTGGTAGTATGTTTATAATATTTATAACCACTAGGTCGTTGCCACTACTGGTGGACCGTTTGAGTCCCTGAGGGTATACATAAACCTAGTACCTGGTATTTCGGTACCAGCGGTTCATCTTATACTAAAGCAATATTTGGCACTGTTAACATTATTTAAATTCAAAAATGTTTTCTAAAGCTACGATAGTAATTTTTTACAGTGGTTACTCTTAGACGGATTTCGGCTATACTTTTAGAGATATTATTTGGCCTTGTATAATACCACTTTCTTTTTAAAAAATGCACATAACTTTTAAATTGGAGCTCAACTGATGTAGTCTAATTGACAGAAACGATATCGTCTTGAGCATTATAACTTTTGGTAGTATGTTTACAATATGTATACATATACAAATTTGGTGAATATTAGAAAACACGGACCTCTAGGAATCCAGAGGTAGGATCAGGTGCCATGGAGGAGTAAGCATCCCCACTGTTGACCGATCACACCCGGTGTGAGTCCTAAGTCAAATCCAAATGAAATAGGTGAAGAACGAATCCTCGTCACAATTTGTACAGACGACTCAACAACCGCTATCGAACAGGTTTCGAACAAACAAACAAAGCTATAATTTAAAATTTGCGAAACGTTGCCATCAAACGCGAGTTTAGATATCCCTGTGTCAATAACTTGTCAGCAAATAGTTTACCTCTGCATATGAAATGTTAATATGTTGCACCCGACATATCGGATCAATTGTGAGAAATAAATAACATAGGCAGGTGTTTGCGTGATATTACTACTTAAATGTTGAAAACTTACGAAGGAAACTGATAAATAATACGTCTCTTTTTCAAATTGTAATTTAAAAATAAACATTATGAATTACAATAAAATAAAATTTTATACAAATGGAAAACAATACCTTGGTCCATATACAGTAATGTCTGGTTTGGGTGTAGCACGAGAGTTTCCAATTGTCAAAGTATCTGAAGTTCAATATAGAGAAATAGACTATTAAAATATAAAGACGTCACTACAATTTGAATATATATATATATATATATATATATATATATATATATATATATATATATATATATATATATATATATATATATATATATATATATATATATATATATATAGTCAACTCTACTTATAAAGAAATGAGAAAGAGTTTTATCTCGTTATAGCCGGATTTCGTTTTTCGGAATGAAGTCAGATTACAGGTTATATCGATTGATAAACCAGTTGTTTGAAGTAACGTAATAATACAGCGTGAATTCATGTATCACTGAATGTAATCTAAGCCAAAAGATTATACAGACCAATCTAAGTAAAATTAAATTTATTTCAAAACATACATACGAGCGTATATCATTTATGCACGAGTTTACACTCACTTAGGGCGCCCCATCCAAAAGCTAAATCGATCACGAGATCAAATACTGGACTTAGGAAAACACCTCGTTATACAGCACTAAAATAGCATGATGAAATGTAAAAACCTCAGATACCAAAGTGTAAATCAATAGAATGTCAAGGACATAGATACAAAACCGTCATCGGGACAAATTCATAAGCTGGTTACATGCGATATCTCGTTATAACTATCTCGTTATAGACGTTCGGACTTAAACAGAATTGAATAGTGAATGCAAGGGGAATAGAAATATTCTCGTTATAAACGGAATCACGTTATAAGCGATTTCGTTATAAGTGGAGTTGACTATATATATATATATATATATATATATATATATATATATATATATATATATATATATATATATATATATATATTAATGGAATCTTACATGGGTGTGTTGAGCGGAATAAGAAATCTCCTACCGAGTGGTAAGAATACGTTTGTCCAATCCCAGGATCTCCCATTTTTTAATGAATTTATTACTTAATTAATATAACCTTATTGATATCTGCCAGGGTTGAGGCCCTGGATTCAGTTCCATTACAAAAGATTGTCACATTCATCAGTAAATATAATATGTCATAACATAATGATATACATGTATGTGTTATTTAACATGATGATATTTGTTTATTAATTGTTATTGTGACAGGGTTAAGTGGGTAGAAGAGAAGTGCAGTTGGTATATCGTTTGGAGTGGAGATTATGCAAATTTATGACAGTAATTGGAATAATGTTTAAACCTTAAATACCCATGGCCGGCGGTTTACGCTCAGCTAGGGTGTTAATTTTGTTTTAAATGATACTCAACACATAATGTTTGGTTATTTTAGTCCAATTTTACAGGAACAATAGACCCTTTCACATTAACTACGGTCCTGTGACTTTGAGTGGCAAACTGATACCGATACCCACAAAAACATAGACGTCATTATAGTAGCTGATTGTTTTCTGGGATTTTGTATCATTTTGCAAACTCAAAGTCACAGGACAGCAGTTATTGTGAAAGGGTCTATTTCATGTAAATTCTACACTGCATTCTCATTCTGCATAGAACCTATACGTAATAAAATTTTATTGTGACGTCACATTGCATGTAGCTTGTCAATAATCTAGGCGTTGGCAAGGAAATCATTCCCTGTAAAAAAAGATGGAGAAATCATCGAACCATGTAAGAATAACCAATCTTAACTTTGTATAAATAACACTTATTGTATATGATCAAACCTTTTTTAATGATATGAAATACATATCCAGCAAGAGACGGATCTTCATTCAGTTTCATCAAATGTGGAAACTTGTTTTTTTCATCTTTCAGTTTCATCTCTTCTAACTGTCTTTTCTGAGGAAAGAGTAGCCAATCATATATATTAAAATAGTTGCATTCATTTGCAAAAAAAAAAAAAAAAAAAAAAAAAAAAAAAAAATTCGTTTTAATCGTCAAAATTGATGTCATGTTTATAAATACATACAAATAATATAAATAAGTTTTATCTGATAATTTTTATTGATATACAATTTAACTGTACTTGCCTTCTTTTCCTGTTGGTTCTGCTCCGATTCTTGCTTCCAAATTGCTTTCATATTGTCCTTTTCCTTTTCCAACATGGCAATCTACAAACCATATGGAAGAAATTTGTCCAATGAATACCAAAAATACTTCAGAACCTAACTCGCTCATCTCGCTGATTAGCAAAAACATGGAAATTCTACTAAAAGGGAAATAACTCCTACAAAGTAGTTGTCTATTTTCGTAAATTCATAGAGAAGGATTGCCGAGGAAAATGAAGAAAAGAATGTTACTCCAATATATAAATGCAAGAGCGAATACACGTAGAAGGCTAAGTCAAATGAACTAAGATGACAGAAGCGTGTAATGTTTATTGTGTTATGTAGGAAAGACGGAAGCCACCATATAGAGATATAGCTGAGGTCTTTGTTACTTTTTGAGTAAAGAGGGCAGCCATCATATGAAGATATAGGTGAGATCAAGGTTATTTTTTGAGTAAAGAGAGAGGCTATCATACGAAGATAATGCTGAGGTCGCGGTTACATTTTGAGTAACCCTCGTACTTAAAACATAGTGTCAAATTCGACATTTTTATTTAAAATGCGGTTATGTAAATAATGCTAAATAATACTAAATAATGTTAATATAACACTTCTTTGAATAATACAAAGGGTATCCACATTACCTTTTCTCTCAGGAGAAGTATATCTGAAAATAAAAAATATAATAACAGGTTAAAATCTCTAAAATAATATATGTATGACTATCATCTTATATCCCATATAATTGCAAAATAGAATATGCAAAATAAAACCCAAAATAAAATCGACTCAAAACTTTTATACAATATAAAGATATGGTGACAATAATGAGTAAATAATAATCATATATTGATCTCCATATATTTCTTAAAAATCCACAATTTTTAAAACATTCACGTACTCAACTTTGATAAAACGATGAAACTCAAACTATCTATGTTTCATTGTGTACTTACTCATAATACTAAAATTTTCTGTTTTCAAGATTCAGCAATTTTAACAGAAAATTAATTTAACGATAATATTTACACATATAAAATAGTGATATGAAAACTATTTTATCCTGCAAAACTCATTAGTACTACAAAACAAAATGTATATTTACAACAAAACAAAAACAACCTTCAAAATACTAATCCTTAATGGTGGAATTTTAAAAGATAAAGATGAGAAACAACTTCGTAATAGTGGTTTGGAATACAGCAAATCCGGTTTTATTTTCGAGAATTTTATTTATGTATAATGATAGTAGACGAAATGGACATTCAAAATCACGAAAATATCATCTCGCGAATAAATTTAGAACTCGTCATGTGTATCACGACATTAAAGTCCTGGGAATATTTGCGAATTTACAGTGAAATGATATGAAATAAAATAAACTGTTTACTGACATTAGTCAGCCTGATGTACAACAAGTGAAGTTAATACTTTGGATACCTGAACCGTGGTAAGTAAAGATGAAGAAGTACCTATGGATAAAGGAAACTCAAGGTCCATTAGGATACGACAAGTTGTCGTACAAATGGTCTCCACATGAAGAACAATTGGGAATCCCAAACGGGATGGGACCAGATATCGGAAAAGAAGTCATCATCGCCTGTCAGCATGCCACACCCATCGCAAAGGTCCCATGGAAACTTCTCGAGTTCTTAGAAAAGGTAAAGCTTGGTGGATTTGGTAATCGCAGTCTTATTTTTCACTTTATAGTACACATAAAATAATCCATGACGACAACTCGGAAAATACGGGATAGAGTGAAACCAAATTGAAATTAGATAAACAGGTTATGAAATATAAATATAACTCGTACTAAAATTTACTGCACATGGTAACCGTACATAAAATACGAAGAATCGATTCGTCAACTTTTAATGTGTTTTGCATTGTACGTATGACCCCAAATTTTCTTTTGCCAGCCTCTTGCTTGCTTTAACGAGCAGCGTGACTACTTACTGACCACTTGTCCCTGTTAGGTAGGGAGAGAGATGTCCAATGTGTGTTTTTATGTCCTTTCGTTTGATTGCCACAACGCCTGTACAATCTGAGGAAGGGCATCAAACTGCACATCCTAGACCTCAATCTAGGCATATAGTTGTAAGGAGACGTAAATTCACCTCTGAAAAACTGGCAAGACGGGGATCGAACAAGTGACCTCCATGTTGAAATTCTACCAACTGAGTTACTCTGTCCACTACACACAGCTTATACAAAATGTGATGGTGTCCACCTAAATACATTATAACCATGTTCTCTCCATCGTAACTGAAGACTGTCCACCACCAAAATGACTGACAAATTGCTGCGGGTGGCGTAAAGTAAGATTAAAATTAAAAATAAAAATCTTAAACATGCGTCAACATGCGTCAACATGTTGTAGCCCTACAGTTTTTATACATATTACGCATCGTCACCAATAAGTCCTTTGTAATCTCGCCACATTTTCCCCTCATTAGTATAGCACACCAGATTATATTGTGAATTTTATAGTGAACTAAAATAAAGAAAAATTGTACATCACATTATTGTAGGTTTTAGGTTTATGTTCATGCTGTAAATTGTCCAATACCTTCTTCTGTGAAGCCGTGGGCAACAGAGGTTTTTGAGTCTTTTAGTTCTTGCAGAAGTTGTTGTTTTTCTGCCAGTAATTGTTGTATCAGCTTGTCCGCATTCTCTTCATTGACGCGGGCTTCGTTTCGGATAGATTTTGCACGGTCAGCTGTGAAATAGCATATGTAAATCATGAAAATACCAGGGACGGAAATAGCCAACAACCGTTATGAGTTACAGATTATTATCAATAAATCGTTTTTAGCAAATATGTTATTACACAAAATGTTATGATATTTTCAACTTCTACCCTTTTTTTTTTTTCTTCACAAAATGGACAAAACAAAATTATAAATTTCCTCGTGAGTATTTTTACATTTCACTAATAGAACATTCATACTAGTCAATATCAATCACTGGACAAAAGTTTTCTGAATCAATGAGAGAGTGCATATACATCAAGTTTCCCGAGGGGGCTCCATGGTCAAGTTGACAGAGCGTCGCGCTTTAAATCATGTCTCACACCTGTAGTCAGCACAGATTCGAGTCTCACTGATTTTGTGAGAAAGTTTGGTTTGCAAGTTAACTATCAGAACAATAAAAACCTCCAACATATAATTGAAAAATTGTGAATGGGGCGTTAAACAACAATAAAACAATTCAGGTTTCCAAAAGTTTCCAAGTGGGTTTAGCGTGCCTTTACTTAAGGTTACTGCAAAATTCGTTACGGACATTGTTTGGCTTCACGGACGTCCCAGGTGTAAACAAGTGGAAACCAAACCATGTGGTGCAGTCCTGTTAATGTCTGATAAGTCGAGCTTACCTTTTGGAAAATTTGAAACGTTTGCCTAAAGTCGCCAAAATAAGCACGAGACAAAACCCGACCTAGTGGGCGGCATTTATTTAACATTGTAATTGCTCATTTACATGAAACCTTTTGTATGTTAATGACTTAAGAACAGTCATGAATGAAATATTAGTTATTAATGTTATGCAATAACTCAAGTAAACTTTTAGAGCTTTATTCAACCCAATGAATCAACCTAAATCTTACTAGACGTCACTTTTCCGTTTTCTGAAGTAAGCCGTACAGATAGAAGATATTTTATGCCGTGAATATTCTGTACTAAATTTATATACAATTGTCGAGAAAACCAAAGTTACTTTACCGTAACGCAATGTAGACATTGTTTGTTCATAGTTTTCACTGGACGGACTTATTGTAGCAATCTATGGGAGATAAAAATACAAAAATAAAAAGAGAACCTATACCAAACATTAAATGATAATTAAATAGAAACGTGAATCATATTTTCATATCGATCGATCGATCGATCGATCGATGGATCGAGAGAGAGAGAGAGAGAGAGAGAGAGAGAGAGAGAGAGAGAGAGAGAGAGAGAGAGAGAGAGAGAGAGCATATACATACCATCACAGTCTTGCTATTTCCTCCAAGGGCGTTTTTCAACAGCTTCGTGAGGACGGAATCTCTATATGGCGCTAGTATACAGAGGGCAAGACAAGATAACAATTAGACAGTGAACTTGTACGGTTACAATTAGACATTGAACTTGTACGGGTACGATTAGACAGTAAACATGTAATGGGTACGATTAGACATTGAACTTGTAATGGGTACAATTAGACATTGAACTTGTAATGGAATGGGTACCATTAGACATTGAACTCATAATGAGTACAATTAGACATGGAACTTATAATGGGTACAATTAGACATTGAAATTGTAGTGGGTTCAATTAGACATTGAACTTGTAGTGGGTTCAATTAGACATTGAACTTGTAATGGGTACAATTAGACATTGAACTTGTAGTGGGTTCAATTAGACATTGAACTTGTAATGGGTACAATTAGACATTGAACCTGTAATGAGTACGATTAGACATTGCACTTGTAATGGGTACGATTAGACATTGAACTTGTAGTGGGTTCAATTAGACATTGAACTTGTAATGAGTACAATTAGATATTGAACTGGTAATGGGAACAATTAGACATTGAACTTGTAGTGGGTAAAATTAGACATTGAACTTGTACGGTTACAATAAGACATTGAACTTGCACGGTTACGATTAGACATTGAACTTGTAATGAGTACGATTAGACATTGAACTTATAATGAGTACGATTAAACATTGAACTTGTAATGAGTACGATTAGACAATGAACTTGTATTAGAGATTGAACTTGTAATGGGTACGATTAGACATTGAAATTGTAATGGGTACATTTAGACATTGAAATTGTAATGGGTACATTTAGACATTGAACTTGTTATGGGTACATTTAGACATTGAACTTGTAATGGGTACTATTAGACATAGAACTTGTAATGGGTACTATTAGACATAGAACTTGTACGGTTACAATTAGACATTGAACTTGTACGGTTACAATAAGATATTGAACTTGTACGGTTACGATTAGACATTGAATTTTTATATTTTTTCTTGTATACATCAGTAATATGAATAAAAAATAAAAATTCATAATTAAATTATTGTTGTAAAGAACTGTCAAGAATGATTACAGTTTACCAAACGGAAGTGCAAACAAAACTAAACATGAATAAATAATAAGAAATATATACTCACTATGTAATGATGTTCCTTTTCCGTTTGCAATATCACATAATGCTGTAATAGTTATTTTAAATGGAATTCAATTGATGGTGTCTAATTGACTAAAAGGATCGTCTTCAGCATCATAACTTTGGTATTATGTTTATAATGAGCTGTGTTTATTTTAAAGTTTTTTCTTTTTACAACTTATATTGAATTACAGTAACAAAAAAAAGGGATATACAAAGGCATAAAAACTTAAACTCCTATATATTTTGAGAAACCTCAACCTCGTTAGGCAATTTTTCACTTGCAATTGATCAATTACAACCTTACTATTTGTATATGAATACCACACTGAACCTAACCTTATCTTCACCAAATATATTGGAATATAAGATTTGTTATGCATATGAATAGCTCTTATTTCTTATTGTACATCAAGAACAAGTAGCAAAAGTAGAAATAATCGAATAACACAGTTAATGCCCCTTTAACACTATCATAATAAATATTGAAGAGTTTGCATTCATCAAACTACGAAATATGAATCATTATATTATTTTATCTGCACATCCGAAAATACACATGTCTAAAGCTTTTGCTACTTTATATATCTAAATTTGATAAAATATATATCCTTCAAATATGACATGTTTTAATATACGGACCTCCTTTTACAAATATCCAAGATACCGGACGAAACTTGACTCATTTTTCTTAAAGAAAGATTATTAAATTAGATCATGATTAAGAGTTAGACAAGCCAAATTGTAGCAGCTGACGATTTTCCAATTTCGCGAAAGGCCCGACAATTCACTGTTTTACATACTATGACATACAATTAAATGGTTCGCCAAATAATGATTACACAATTGTGACGTCACAATAGAATGTACACTAAGAGCCACGTGTCGGACATTTGGAGTTAGGTCACTTAAAACATGCATGTCAATATTTGTGCTTACATTTGATTACACTTCCAAGAGTCAGGAGAGATGTGTTGATGCTATTTCCTTCTTCAAATCTTTTGCCACTTGTACCTGCTTGTTTTGCTCTTTCGCTGAAAATTATCACGAAATTGATAATGGTGAAACATCGTTGAGCATAATGTTAATTGCCTGAAATGAATGGAATGTGAGTTTACTTCAAACAAATTGAATAATCAGAAATGAAAATAAAATACCTTCCAGCCAGGTCAACCATGCAGATTTTAGAATGCTTGACAACTTTTTCCTCTACGAAATTCTGGTTGAACTCTAACGTCGTAATGGTGTGCGCACGACTAAAACATAGAACAATTTAATTTAACATACTGAAAAGATAACAAAGACAACATTTGGTATTTGATGACATGGAAAAAGTATCTCTTGATTTTTCATGTGTGTTGTGTAAAGACTACAAAAGTCGTATGTTTTGATACTGTGAATTTGAGAAAAATGTCGTCTCTTTAAAATTTCTAAAAGTGATTAGAATTTTTAAGCATCCACATCTGATTTACACCACTTCTGGAATAAGAAGCTGTACAGTATTGCTGAAGTTTCTTCTTAACGGCTGTTGGTGTCTTGGTAAGCAGTAAAGATAAATGTTTGGTGGAACATTTGCTGGACCCTGTTATGTATCTCTGTTTATATGGGATTTTGTGAAGTTTAGGTATCCAATTTAACTGTGGTATCGGTTGTAGGTATATCAAAAGAGCGTAATACTGACACATAATTGTAAAGGATTCCTTCTTTGAAAGTGGGTGATGTGTATATGCAGGATTAGCAGAAATCGTATAAAATCTTAATTCTTCTCATAAACGATTTTACATAATAACAACTATATTATTTGAGACTTTGTCTGCTGGGACCAGCAAATTTTGGCCATTTAATCTATTCAGCTCGGTTATCACTTAAGGATAACGCGTTATCATTGTTCATTATTTCTTTAGCAACTATATGTAGTACTATATACTGCCATCTTATAACTTCTTCTTTATTTCACTTTAAACAGTTTTACAACTCAGCCAGATCGTCATTCATACACGCGTGATTTATACATCTTATGCCGGGCAGGTGCAACTTGAACCAAAATTCGAGCTTCTATAATGACCAGTATTTGGCTAGAAATACACCGAAGTACTACCTGCTCATGTCATTCATCTGTGTAGATGCTATCGTTCTTTCTCTATTTCCCTCTTCAATTTTCATTTTAACTTCCTCCACAGTTTCAGTAGGAACTTCAGTCATGTGTTCCACTGTAAATAAAATATCATAATCAAAATAAATGATAAATAGCAATATTTGTGCATTCTAAGTATCTTTCTGCACTACGTGTATCTTCCGATCAATTGACATTTAAAAAAGATATTATCTTTCACCTGTACCTCTCATGTATCGAACCCTATACACCGCTGTCCAAACATTCATTTCTTATGAATGGGTTGGTGACCGTGTGGTAAGGGAGTCATGCATGGGGGCCAGGCGGTTGATGCCGCGTGTCGAGAGTTCTAACCCAATTCCGTGGCAAGGTGAGTATGTAGGTTCCTTGTTTTTCTGTATTTGTGCATATATATATATATATATATATATATATATATATATATATATATATATATATATATATATATATATATATATATATATATATATATATATACATTGCATTCTTTGTGACATAAAGTCCATAGTATACATTCAATGTTGTAGTGATATTTGTGATATTATTATATAATTATATAATTATATATATATAACATAACGTCAACATAATTACCGAAAAATTCCTTGTTTTTCGTTTCTCTGACCCTAAGCCCCTTTTGATGTGTCTTTTTACGATTCAACAAATCTCGAACTTCTTCATTGTAGATTTCAATCATACTGAATTTTACCTGAAAATAGTATTTACTGATTAGAATCATAACAACAAGCGCGTAATAAACGTTAATTACCATACTTGTTTTTAATAACTTTGTTAGTATGTTTATAATATTTAAGTAGTTTACGAAAAGGGTATTCGTACAGATATAAAACTTATACAGACCCAACTCTTGTCCTATACGGAATTAACTGACGGTGTATATCCAATAATATTTACATACCGACTGCAATTCCCTTCATTGCAAGTATATAGAGTGGAATGTTTCATATTCTAGTAAACGCAGTCACGTGCCCCGAGTATTAACCACTTTACTTTTCAGCGTAAGAATACATGAACGAATCAATAAAGAATAGAATATCACATGTTTATTTCTTATATATTTAATCTTAAAAGCCATACATAAAGCCTATCACAAAGGAAATAAAAAATCACTGAAAGAAATCGGAAACACGAGACTACATCTGTAGCACATTGTACAGCCTACAGGCCCATATCGCGATATATCTAGGTCATGTTATGACCAGAACCACAGACCATCGTCTGGCTTCAGTTACAAAAGAAAAAAGAAATTAAGGCCTAATGAAACTTTGTCAAGCATCTCTTGATAAACAAGTCGATTTGTTTGCCATCAATGGATATTCATATAAGAAACAATTCGTCACCCGCATCGTGTGAAATTAGGTCGTGTGAAATGGGCTTACTTATGTAGGTTACGTACCAATCAGTCACTGTGGTTCCCAGCTGCTTGGTAAAAAATGTCAAATAAAAGGGTTACTTTCAGTTGTCATCAATTAATATTAGCTGTCTCACTTCTTGTAAGTCACACTAAATCTTTCTATAGTATATCCCATTTATAATATCAGAATTCAATCGCAAACTCGTTGTAAAATACATTATTCAGCATACTCATGGGCGCAGCCATTTGCAATTTCTATTCTCTTCCGACACATTTAACCTTCCGGTTACCAAGCAGACGAATATTCTAAAATAATTGAAAACCAATCTGACACTTACTCAAAATTTTTCCATATCAATATTTTCTTTCAAAATGGTATAAAAAGAAGCAAATAAACCTTAATTCCATTTAGTTTTCCGGACAGAAAAGGGGAACTACTTCTCATGTCAAAACAGCTGTTGAGCGATACGTCATATGTAAACACCCCCCCGCAAATTCAGTATCCCGGAATGAATTTAGTATCCAGTAGACATCAGTTTCAAAGAAAATGGTAATATATATATAATATAAGGATTGTTTTTCATTTTTTTGACTTCATTCGAATATAATGGCAGTGCATTATGGAAAAAAATTCAATGTGCAGCACTTCGTGCTGCACAGAATTTTTTTCCATAATGCACTGCCATTATATTCGAATGAAGTCAAAAAAATGAAAAACAATCCTTAATTAACGTCAAACAAAGATTGTGTAGATTATAATATATACAGTAAAACTTGCTATAGCGGCCACCTCTATATAAGGATTACCTGTTCATAGAGGCCAGTTTCTTCAAGTCCCTTGACTTCATACTTCAACTAAATTGAGCCTGTGTATAAAGATCACCTGCACATAAAGATAAATATTTTCTGGTCCCTTGGATGGCCCCTAAATACAGGTTTCACTATATATATATATATATATGTCCAACCTAATTTTTCTTCAGTTAACGTGAGTTACGTAATGTGATTTCATGTGATTTTTGTGAGCCAAAGAGTACCTTTAAAACAGAAGTAAGTTCGTAGAGTGTTGTTGTTTTGACAGTGGTATATTGTGAGAAATAAGATTACTGGTACTGATATTAAACCCAAACATATCCTTCTAAAATATAACAATTATTCTTCTTGCCTGGTATATCACGTCCTGCTGTTTTTTACTTTTGATATCCCCGAACAGCTTCTCACAGAGCAGTGGCACTATCCCTACAATGTGAAATGTATAGTTGTATATTCCAATCATGAAAAAGACAAAAAAAAAAAAAAAAAAAAAAAAAAAAAAAAAAAAAAAAAAAAAGGAAAACAAATACTAATTAATTTGATTATTATTATCATTATTATTATTATTATTATTATTATTATTATAGACTTGCGGAAAAAAGAAATTGTGTAGTTTAGAAATTTCATTTATAAATTCATATACAAAATATTATGTTGCATTATGTATATCATTATTTAATATAATACATTGTCTTTCAATTCGAACCGCGGATTATGTCCATTATGGTTGACACAAACAGTCACTGCAATTAAGTGGGTGCAGAAAAGTTTCACAAGTTTAATCCCAAATTACCTTTGTTCTCTTTGAAACCCATAATAGAATACGATTTTCCACTTCCTGTTTGACCGTATGCAAATATCGAACAGTTGTAGCCATTCCAGGCATTTTCGACTAACTCCTCTCCAAGCTCTTTGAAAATCTTTCTCTTAAAAGTAAATGTTTTGTATACAAACCTGATAATCAAAGCATTTAAAATTATATTTATATATATATATATATATATATATATATATATATATATATATATATATATAATATATATATATATATATATATATATATACATATATATATTCGAAAATATTTATAATATACCACTTATATCCATAGTCTAGAACAGAGGTGTCTGAGACAAAAATGCAAAATTCAGGCATGTAATTATCTTTCCACTAATACCTCTAATTAAATATCAAATTTATTGACAATGGTGCATTTGCGATCTACTGAACTGTTTTCAATAAAATGTAAAATATACCAATGCATGTTTTAAAATATAACTTAAGTACAGAAGCAATCCAAATCACACATTACAGTCTGTTGAAAAATGGTGCAATACAGATTTTGTATGTTTGCTTTGCTCTTGATTATTTCAATCGGCAAATTTGACATACAATGAGACATTCATTTGTCATTATCTCAAGACTGTGTTTCGATATTAGATTTAATTGAACACGCTTTCAATAAAATGTAAAATGTACTCCTTCGTGTTTTGAAATATAACTTAAGTATAGAAGCAATCCAAATCTGTTCAGATGCCACTGTCTCTTAACAAATGAACAGAACAGAATTTGTATGTTGCTTTTCTCATGACTATTAAGGTCGGTAAATTAAACATTGCGAAAAATTGAAAATTGAATCTAAGACTAGAATAATGTTTCATCAACATCAGCTCAGACCCATATTTTTAAAATGTTCCATAGGGTTGATCACATATACATATCAAGTTTTACATACCTGGTCAGCGTAGTTGGAACCAGGTTTTGGCCTTAAGTAGCCAGATGCATCCTCTTCATATCCGTCGTGGGACCAATATGATTTGTCAAAAATAAATTTGCGTGTCGCCCCATTATTTGTTAGGTCCTCTATCGTAGTTGTACCATTCGACATAGAAATTATGTTTTTTGTGCCTCCATCCTTTTCCCGTTGGGTCTGAAGATTAAGGAATTTTATTTCCTAGTTTACACACACACGCGCATACACACACACAGAGACGCACATATACATACAAACGCTCACACACCCTCACACACACACACACACACACACACACACACACACACACACACACACACACACACACACACACACACACACACACACACACACACACTACATGTATATATACATGTATATATAAACATGAACATTTCAGAAGTTCTCATCTGAGTACTGGCATGGATACCTCACTTAAATGTCACTGGTTTGTAGACCCTACACTTCAAATATTTTATCGTTGTTTCCATACTAAGGTAAAAATACATTTGTGTTATGATTTAAACTTATTTGCATAACCCAAATTTAACACGAATATGCATGGGTCCTGTATTTACTGTTTTATCAAAAGTATATAGTGTAAGATTTGTTGTAACGTGTGAGATAAATAAAGTAATTTTACATTTCATATGCATAATCTCTTTATAATTCTATGATTCTCCATAAAAGCGACGACATGTTAGGCACATGAATGTGCGGTTATGGAGTTTCATGGTTTCATTTTCATTACGCTGAAGTATAGATGAACGTTTTCAAGTACGTACCTCTATTTGCTATTTCGTCTCTCATCATTGCATCTGAAAATTCGTTTGAAGGATACAAAAGGGCGCACTCTAACTGCAACTTTTACGCTATCTGAAGACTTATTCATCTTGAAACCTGTAAAATTGTTTTGTTGTCTCAAACGGTTACAAGAAAATATCAGTTACTTCAATTAAACGACATAATTCGCGGAATTTGTGCAAAGAATTGGAATGGCAGTGAGACAAAAGCTTTCTAAATATTCTAAAAACAGCTATCGTTTTCCAAGAACTAGGACATATCAAAGCGTCCCTAGTAACGCATTTGTAAACAATAACAAAATATATCTTAGTTAGTTCCGTCGAGTTGAAAGAATTGATAATACAAGGTGAGTTTTTATCCGTTTTGGGGTTTGCAATCAATGGCGTACAGATGTGTTTCAGAGGTTTGTTTTTTATTACCAGCATTATGGTTGAAACTTAAAAAGTAATCTGTGATTATTTGAATTTTCCTTCAGACTCTGTACAATGACGTTCTTATAATAAAACCGTGAACTTGATATGAATACACTTCGGTCATTGTGTTAGTGTGGTTTTAGTGATTTAAAGAAACAAATGGCATTCGTAGGGCTGTCGATTCATTGTTTTAGACATCAAAAAGCTTTCGTCATTCTACGATCTACTTTTTATCATGATTAGGCGATGGAATGCCTCTACATGTGACCTTTGACCAACTGACATCGATGACGAGAAACAGTGATCTGTAGCTTGCGTACTATTTCATCAACATTAAAGACATCTTGTTCGAGGTACAATTTAAAATCATATATTCAAAACCTCATAGTGGAGCGTGTAAAACGGAACAAAGCAAGTTCAATTCCTGTATATTAAACAGTACGCCATAGGTAATTTAAAATTATTCATGTTTACCTTTGTTCAACAGGTATACGACTTTGTCAAAATAAGTGTGGTTTGCATTTAATACTATCGCCATATATAGTAACCTGTCTATACCTCACGAAGGTGTTGTATTTAAGTGGACTATTTAAGTTCTAATTTGCTTCTTATAGATCTAATGAACTTGTAGAATATCTTACATTGACGATATTCGGCGATATCCTATTACACTTCATCTGCGAGGGATTAATATTAGTTAAATTATCTCTTTTGTAGATATGGAAAGTGTCATCTCTTTCCTGTAACCTAATGTTCAAATCTGGCACATGTCTGTTACTTCATGACATTAATATCCCTGGTAGTATAGGCGACAAACTGGTTATCCGGAATTTAATGATGCTTTACTTTTCTCTTTGAAACCGCACTCTATTATGACGAATCGTGACTTAACAAGACAACTCGAAAATGGTCTATTATAAATATATCTTCCCCATGTTTATGTCTATATGTCAAATTTCAATTCTCTAAATACCAAATATTCATAAAACAAAGGTCATCTAGATTAGCCCTAAATATAATTTTACTGATAATCTGTTTGCTACGGAAGCCGATACGTGCCACATGTAGTAATAAAAATATTTTGTTATAACGACATATATCTTGTTAAAACGACTTAATATGTCGTTATAACAAGATATTATGTCGTTCTAACAAAATAGTATGTCGTAATAACAAGATATTATGTCGTAATAACAAGATATTATGTTGTTATAACGAGATATGAATTATCTTGTTATAACAAGATATTATGTCGTAATAACAAGATATTATGTCGTAATAACAAGATATTATCTTGTTATAACAAGATATGAATTATCTTGTTATAACAAGATATTATGTCGTTATAACAAAATAATATGTCGTAATAATAAGATATTATGTCGTAATAACAAGATATCAATTATCTTGTTATAACAAGATATTATGTCGTAATAACAAGATATTATGTCGTAATAACAAGATATTATTTTTGTTATAACAAGATATGAATTATCTTGTTATAACAAGATATTATGTCGTTATAACAAAATAATATGTCGTAATAACTAGATATTATGTCGTAATAACAAGATATTATGTTGTTATAACAAGATATGAATTATCTTGTTATAACAAGATATTATATCGTAATAACAAGATATTATGTCGAAATTACGGAAGCGTATTTGGGCCACGAGTTGTTTTGTAATTGTTAGTTGAATTGTTTTTCACATCGTTGTTCTTAATAAGGCATAACATCGCGTTATTATCTGGAAATAATTGTGTTACAAGACACTAATCATGTTATATTGTACCATTCTTATTCAATATTATTATTAACGCAACCTTAATTTAAAGAATCTATATTTTATGAAAAATAAACCACTTCGAACTTTTCATGAAATATTCCTTTTTTAAGGCATTGTCTTGAGAAAATTGCAACAAATTGTTGTGTAATATCACAACCTTCATTTATTTATTTCTGTATATTTTAATGGTGTCTTAATTTAAGTTGTATTATGGTTTAACTCTTTCACCCCTGAAAATCTGAGTGGTATGCTCTTTTTATTGTTAAAGACTAGTTTTTTATGGTCTGTGGGGTTGAAAGGGTTAAATAGACCATTGTAACTCGCTGGCAAATTTTGTCGAGTCAGATTATATATTTTCATACCGTCGCAGGACAGAATATTTATTTTAAAGCAGACCAGAGACAGATTGTTTATATTTTTCAGTTTTTTGCTTTTGTAGTCAGAAAAGTAATATATTGCAGTGGCGGATTAAAAAAAATGTCATGGGGGAGTTTGAGAGAGTGTAACATAAAAAAACATCTATACTATTTAAAACCGATATATATCTACAATACATACGGCACTGCATATTGGATTAGTGAGGCAAGATTTCGCCACGGAAAAGGTGACCTGTCCAATACAGTGGCTTTGGAAGCAAATCAAATGGGGGAGGGGTCAAATTTGTTTTTCTGAAAATGTTTTCCCCGGTAAAAAAAATATTTTCATATACCTTTTGATTATGCAATAAACATATACAACAGTGGCGGATCTAGAATTTTTTCAAGACGGGATGAGTGGGTTTGAGGCTGGAGACATGAAATTATACTTGTTAAATCTGTTATATAATGCGTACCCCACCAAAGGCAGACTTATGATTTAAAGTTGGATAGGGTGCAAATGTAGAATATATTCGCATTTTACTTTTGAAAGCTCCGGGAAGCATTTTCCTGGATTCCAGACATGTTGATAATATAAAAAAAATGTATGTGAAAAAGTTGCGGGGTGGGGCGTCTATGTAATATGTCGCACTGATTATCCATCTAAACTAAAATTGTTTCAGGAAACATATTCCATCCCTCTGATAGACGGATCAAACATCCAAAATGAAGTGAAATTCAACTCCGGCTAGGGGATTCTAGTGTATGTTCTCCAGATAAAAGTTGGAATGTTTCCAATTTGGAAGCCCAATAAAGCATTTTGTAACTGCCCCCCCCCCCCCCCCCAGTTTTCCATATGTTCCATGGAGTATACTAGTATTCTCTAGGAAATGTTAACTTTCACAAGTCCAGAGAGTTCAAAGTTAATTATCTAGGTTCCAGACATTAAATTAGGGACTGGTTTTATCTCAAATTCATTAAACGAAAAGACTGATTATTTGTATAAGTCAATTTTTGGGGGGTGGGGGTTGGGTTTTGTCGGCGTTTTTCTCCTTCCTCGTGGTGGATTTGCAGAACAAATGGATAGAGATGACCACTGATTAAGTCAACAGCGAAACTTCTTTGATCTTAATTATATATAAATGTCTTTATGTATTAATCAAGAAAGATGAGCGTAGCCAGTCGACAAAATTGTAGAAAGAAATAGGGCGAGCTAAGCGAGTCGAAACTTTAAAAAAAATGATTTTCATCACAACTTTAGCACCAGTTAAGGTCAGATTATATATCAACTTGCTAATAAAGGACAGACAATTTCTTTTCAATGTTTTCAAGGCCAGAATATTAATTTTAAAATTCTGCCAGACCCCCCCCCCCCCCGAATCAATACTCATCGCCTTATATATCCCATTCCTTCCATGTCTAGCGTACAGAATGATGGCGAGAATGAACTACCTGGGAGCTTAAAAATTAAAAACAAGTTAGTGCGTTAATATTAGAAATATGACACAATTATTTGGAAAAATATCAAGCAGAAAATGTCTTATAACGGACCAATCTAATTATAAACCGATCTCTAATCGCTCCTGTTTTCTGATATGTCGCGTACAGGTTCTAACGCAATCCGCTATGGGGTCACGCGCGGATGACCTCGTAAATTTGTCATTTTCGACCCATGAAAAACAGACAAAGCGAACTTACACAATCTTGTAAGCGATCTAATGGCAAAGAGATGTAAATATTTTTAACATTTTAAACAACACAAAATCCGAAAGTACAGAATTATTTTCATAACGTTGGATAGATTCGAATCACCAAATATATTCCGATGGACTTTTGCGGACTGACGGTTTCCTTTTTATAAAATAAATTACATCTCTTTGTCATTTAATTTTGTAAGTCGCATTTTTATTGGTCGAACATTATAAACTTACGAGAGGTCACTCGCACGTGACCCCATAGCGGATTGCGATATATCGGAAAACGGCAGCAATGAGAGATTAGATTGATAACGGACATTTAGAACATACTCTTAATCTTATCAATTTTAATAAAACGTATTTTTAAGGTTGCAATAGTAACAATATTGAACAATAATGATAAAATGTGACATGAATAATGTCTTGTAACACACAGATAGTAATGCAATGTTATGCCTTATTAAAAACAACGATGTGAAAAACAATCCATTCAAACCATAACAACTAACAATTATAAGACAACTTGTGGTCCTAATACGATTCCGTATATTTCATATCTCGTTATAACAACATAATATCTTGTTATAACAAGATAATTCATATGTCGTTATAACAACATAATATCTTGTTATTACGACATAATATCTTGTTATTACGACATAATATCTTGTTATAACAAGATAATTCATATGTCGTTATAACGACATAATATTTTGTTATTACGACATAATATCTTGTTATTACGACATAATATCTTGTTATAACAAGATAATTCATATGTCGTTATAACAACATAATATCTTGTTATTACGACATAATATCTTGTTATAACGACATAATATCTTGTTATAACAACATATTTCATATCTCGTTATAACAACATAATATCTTGTTATTACGACATAATATCTTGTTATTACGACATAATATCTTGTTATAACAAGATATTTCATATCTCGTTATAACAACATAATATCTTGTTATTACGACATAATATCTTGTTATTACGACATAATATCTTGTTATAACAAAATAATTCATATCTCGTTATAACAACATAATATCTTGTTATTACGACATAATATCTTGTTATTACGACATAATATCTTGTTATAACAAAATAATTCATATCTCGTTATAACAACATAATATCTTGTTATTACGACATAATATCTTGTTATTACGACATATTATTTTGTTATAACGACATAATATCTTGTTATAACAAGATAATTATCTTGTTATTACGACATAATATTTTGTTATTACGACAAAATATCTTGTTATAACAAAATAATTTATATCTCGTTATAACGACATAATATCTTGTTATAACGACATAATATCTTGTTATAACAACATATTTCATATGTCGTTATAACAACATAATATCTTGTTATTACGACATAATATCTTGTTATTACGACATAATATCTTGTTATAACAAGATATTTCATATCTCGTTATAACAACATAATATCTTGTTATTACGACATAATATCTTGTTATTACGACATAATATCTTGTTATAACAAAATAATTCATATCTCGTTATAACAACATAATATCTTGTTATTACGACATAATATCTTGTTATTACGACATATTATTTTGTTTATTACGACATAATATCTTGTTATAACAAGATAATTATCTTGTTATTACGACATAATATTTTGTTATTACGACAAAATATCTTGTTATAACAAAATAATTTATATCTCGTTATAACGACATAATATCTTGTTATAACGACATAATATTTTGTTATTACGACATAATACCTTGTTATAACAAGATAATTAATATGTCGTTATAACAACATAATAAGTCGTTATAACGACATATATGTCGTTATAACGACATATTTTTATTACTACATATGGCACGTGTCGGCTTCCGTAGTTTGCTAAGATGATTACTATCTATTATGAAAAACATTAAAATGTGAACTAATAGAAATCTCACTACACTTGGTAAAGTCACCGTCCTCAAATTTATTCTTTTACCAAATTTACACATCTCTTTACGTCATTATTAAAATCTTCACGCAGAAATATCAATCACCTTCAATTGCTTCTGTACATTTTTATTTGGAATAACAAGAAATATAAAGAAAATCTCAGATACCAAAGTATAAATCAATAGAATGTCCAGGACATAGATACAAATCCGGTAAAAATGGACACATACGGACCTCTGGAAACCAAATTCGTGGGATCAGGTGCCATGGAGGAGTAAGCACCCCCTGTCGACCAGTCACACCCGCCGTGAGTCCACAGTCAAGTCCAATGAAATACTTGAGGAGGGAATCCTGGTCACAATTGGTACAGACGTCTCAACAACCGCCAACGGAAAGGCAACTCAACATTTCACTTAGTGAAAAAGAGTAATCGCAAACAAGACTATTATACCGACCGTAACATTTGCGGAACGTTGACATTAAACGCGGTTTTCGATATCCCTGTGTCAATATAGAATTTCTAGAATTTCCGTTAATCAAAACTACAGTCAGGGGGTATGCAGAATGATAAATTTAGAAAACTTCATTACATCGCTAAAATTACCTGGATTTGCAGATGTCCTCACTCGGATTTCATTTGGACTCAAATATTTAGGACAACAGTTAATAGTAATATTAAGTCTATTTGTCATTTTTTACAGACTTCAATTACAAATAATTGATATATATGTCAAATACATTTGTATTTTAACTATACTCTTCATGTGCATGCATATATTATAATAAATTGCCTTAATTTGAGAAATTTCTATAATTGTCAGTTTTATTTTGTGGGATTGTTGTCAATAGAATACATAAATAGCTGTGTTAGAATGGATTACAATGGATTAAAGAGTAAAAGTTGGTTATTGTCCAGTTTAGTGTATTGTGCTATGTATGTTATTTTGTGCTAGCACTGTATACATGTATGTAATTTTTTTAATGTTTTTTTCCTCATTTGTTATCATTTAACACGAGTTTTAAAGATCACCTCGGTTGTTGATTTTTCATAATTTCGTTTTAATTATTAATGTTTAATTATTATTATTAATGTTTACCTCTTCTTAAGTTGATTTTGTATTCCATTAATCGTAAGTTTAATGACGTATTCAGGATTAGAATGGGCTGTGGAGCTACGAAGATTCAAGATAACCTGATTATTGATGAACAGGTAAATATTCTTATTTTAAGAATATAATTACGGTAAAGATGGTAGAAATGATTAATAGAATATATCCATACCTTTAGGGTATGACAAAGGAATCTCAATCCGAGGGTAAAATTCTTGAATGACAAAACCTCGGCAAGCTTGGGGTTTGTCATTCAAGAATCTTACACTCGGATTGAGATTCCTTTGCCATAATCTCAAAGTAGAGGTTGATTATTATTCCTTCCATGTCTTAAATATATGTCGATGTAGATGTACGCTTGATCTACATGTCTATGTTGATGTACACTTGATCTACATGTCTATGTAGATGTACGCTTGATCTACATGTCTATGTTGATGTACGCTTGATCTACATGTCTATGTTGATGTACACTTGATCTACGTGTCTATGTTGATGTACGCTTGATCTACATGTCTATGTTGATGTACGCTTGATCTACGTGTCTATGTTGATGTACACTTGATCTACGTGTCTATGTTGATGTACGCTTGATCTACATGTCTATGTTGATGTACGCTTGATCTACGTGTCTATGTTGATGTACGCTTGATCTACATGTCTATGTTGATGTACGCTTGACCTTCATGTCTATGTTGATGTACGCTTGATCTACATGTCTATGTTGATGTACACTTGATCTACGTGTCTATGTTGATGTACGCTTGATCTACATGTCTATGTTGATGTACGCTTGATCTACGTGTCTATGTTGATGTACGCTTGATCTACATGTCTATGTTGATGTACGCTTGACCTTCATGTCTATGTTGATGTACACTTGATCTACATGTCTATGTTGATGTACGCTTGATCTACATGTCGATGTAGATGTACGCTTGATCTACATGTTTATGTTGATGTACGCTTGATCTACATGTCTATGTTGATGTACACTTGATCTACATGTCTATGTTGATGTACACTTGATCTACATGTCTATGTTGATGTACGCTTGATCTACACGTGTATGTTGATGTACACTTGATCTACATGTCTATGTTGATGTACACTTGATCTACATGTCTATGTTGATGTACGCTTGATCTACATGTCTATGTTGATGTACACTTGATCTACATGTCTATGTTGATGTACGCTTGATTTACATGTCTATGTTGATGTACGCTTGATCTACATGTCTATGTTGATGTACACTTGATCTACATGTCTATGTTGATGTACACTTGATCTACATGTCTATGTTGATGTACACTTGATCTACATGTCTATGTTGATGTACACTTGATCTACATGTCTATGTTGCTGTACGCTTGATCTACATGTCTATGTTGATGTACGCTTGATCTACATGTTTATGTTGATGTACGCTTGATCTACATGTTAATGTAGATCTACGCAGATCCGTGTATGTAAACATAAATATTTATTACATGACCCTCTTATCATCTAGATTCTGATTGATTCGTTTCATACTTTCTGTTCTCACTCAATCGTTATATTCACCCGTAAATTGCTTCGTATGTTGATATAACAATCCAACACATTGAGGCCGTACCCAAAATGGCACACAAAGGAATTGCCGAACTTTGGCACGTTCGGAATTCATTGTATAGCCAGTCATAGCTGTCTAGATGTATTGAGTGTCAAGGAAGTGCATTTAAGATCTCAGATGACGAGAGTGTAAACAAACGTTTTCATTTCGCCACGGTTGACGACGATGGTGTCCAAACATTATTGGAAAAGAAGGATTTTAAACATAATAGACGTGCAAAACATTTAACTGTTTAAAACTTTTGTATTTTAGTTGTTTATCCTGTAGTGAATAAGATCACACCACGTGGCTAGACTCCCACATCTTAGGCACGCTGATATTTGAGAGATTTACATATTGGTGTCAAACTAATTAAATGTCATGTAATAAAATAATTAACGACCTCATTTTCGGTTAATATAACTCAACCCAAGAAAGCGATATTCTCCCTCGGCCTTCGGCCGTGGAAGAATATCACTTTCTTGTGTTGATAACACCATTTGTCATATAGTTAGTACTTGATATGTAAGTTTTACATGGTATGATATCGGAAAAATCAACTAACCGATATTGTGCCGCGGTGCAAAAATCCGTATCAATATCAGACCGGCCTTGCAAAAATCCGTATCACGCACTTCGGAATTTTAGCCTGGGATCCTGGCTCACTGATGCTAACGCTGTCAGTATACATTGCATAATTATATATATGCGTGTATACACTTATTCTATGTTCTTGAAAATTAAAATTTGTTGAAGCAAATATTCCTTGCCTAATTCGTTTAAAGCACTTCCTAAATGTAAAACTGATACTTTTAGTGAAATCAATTAACAGAATTTGCAAGCTGTACTGTTTGTATATGATGAATAGATTATAACATGGTAAATTCATATCACATATCATATGAGTCCTCGGGCAATATCAGAACTTAGGCAAAAGCCCTCGGTCTGATATTGAGCCCTTGGGCTGATATGATATCTGATATGAATTTTACCATGTAATAATCTCTATTTATTAACCTCAATGGGGTCGATAATTGTTTAGTATTGCATTCTAGAAGCCACAGAAGTTCTACGTCATACATTGTATTGTGACGTCATTACACATCACAATACCCTAGTAGTTGACAAGTAAATCATCCCCCTTAAAAAGGAAGGAAAAATCTATACAGCATGGGTGAAATATATATCATATTAATACAGTCACCTGTAATAACGATAACATTTAATTAACGCACTATCCATTTTTCATTTACAATGTATCTGGTGTAGTATAGGTAAATCAAGGATATACCGTATTTTGTTTTCTCTTTGTCCGTTTATCTGTTTGCAAGATTATTGTGTGATTTTTCAAATTTTTACCGAATTTAGCATGTTGCTTTAATAATTGAAATATCGGGTGACTGTGATTATGAGAAATGTTTAGAAATATTTATGGGACTTTAAAATCTTCATGAATGATTTTGTTTTTCTTGCCCCCCTACAAATTATTATTTTATATGGAGTTGTCACAAGTTTTGATCTACGGTTTGGACTGACACCAAGAGTTATTTTATGCGCCATGCCTGCCTTAACACGTGACCTCGGCTTTACGTCTCATCCAAATGGCTTTCATTTTTATGCGCCAGGCACTTGTGGAAAGAACACTCACTACGTATAATTTTTTAATGCCTTGGGTTCCAGGAATCAAGCCCACCACCTCCTGCTTGAAAGTTCAATGCGCTTTCTCTAGAACGCCGCAAGTTGTTGTTGCTGTTGTATTTTTGTTTAACGTCCCACTCAAGAATCTTTCACTCGTATGGAGGCGTCACCAAATGCCAGTGAAGGGCTTCAAACTTTGGCCTATGTTTGACTCTTACGGCCATTGAGCAGTGAGGGTTCTTTAACGTGCTGACACCTACTGTGAGACGGGACCTCGTTTTTTACTGTCTCATCCGAAGGAGCAAGCGATCCGTAATGATGACGTATGTCTCGAGGGAATAGTGTTTCTTAAACACATCTGTATACCTTTGTGGTATTCCTTGTAACTACTGAATTTCATGTCTTTGTGTATTTATTTTTAGATAAAGCTTTGGTTTTCAATATATGCTTTGTCAGAAATTGTATTGACTTAAAATCGGATATGTACTGCACTGCTAGTGTTTGCTCTGTAAACAATATAGCAACGCACGTAATTTAAATGACTACATTATCTCGGATTGAATCTATAAAGTAAGAATGAAAATATATCCAAAATGTCATTCCTTTGTCGATAGTCAACGAATCCGTTGGAATTTATTGAATTTTACTGATTTTATTACAATCTTTACATTCCAGTTTAAAAATAAATAAAGTTTAAGTATATAAAAAAATATCAATATCTTAAAATTAGAAATATTGATAACCACTTTTATTCCATTGCAGCCAAAGTCCAGACAACCATGTATCAGTTTCATCCTTTCGTTGAGAGGCGGCTTGTCAAGAGAACACTATCGCACTAAAATTATAGAAATGAGACCAATATTTTACAAGTACTTGGAGGACTGCATACATGTTAGTGGTCATTATCAAAATTGACAGCAGCACTTTGTAGCACATAGAATAAATATTAAAATTATAATATTATTAAGGATAATATAGATGATGATGATGATGATGATGATGGTGATGATGATGATGATGATGATGATGATGATGATGATGATGAATAATGATAATAATAAAAATAGAAAGCAGAATTTTACTTAACTAATTTTTGTTTTGTTAAATATAAAGTGTTTATACTGTCAAATCATGAAGTTTTTTCTCTCTCTTAAGCAACGTGGTCAACACCAAGGAAAAACGTTTACATCGAAGGTAAAATAGCCGTATATATATGTATATCTTTCTGTCTGCATTTATGTATTTGTTTATTTTAGTTCTTTATTCTAAAGCATTGTATTAATTTATTTGTTTTCGTTTTTATGTGATTTGATAAACCATAACTGACACAAATGTTTCAACTAGTTAATAAAGATTATGTTTTTATGATCTGGATAGTAATTCCACGGTCAAACTTCAAACTGCCGTGAACTGGGTAGGGAATGAAATAAATTGTCGACTAAGAAAGTGTCTTTGGATTTGATCAAAGTCTTGTAAAACTAACTTTAGATAGACTTTGTATAGTTGTTATAAATTATGTCCCTTTTTTCCATTATGTAGTAATCTTTTCAAGTATCGTAAAAATAATCATTACTTTATGAAGATGTATTTAGAATCAAAATATAATCAGTATCATTAATCGATACTCTTACCCTCTTTTAAAATTTTTAATTTGAATTTCTTTTTAGCTATAATTGATATATAAACGTTATTTTTTCAGGACTATAAGTATTACGAAAACATCTTTATAAATAAAGTTTATTCACAAAGGCAGAGTTTTCAAAGGAAGAATTTGGAACAGCTTTTCTCTGAATTTATAGAGGATGTTAAGTTAACAGTAAATGTTTCACAGCATAATCAGGTAAATATAAAAAATATCGGATACCAAAATACAAATTTTTAGGATGTCCATGATATAGGTACAAATCTGGTAAAATTGGACAAACACGAATTTCTGGAGTTAAAGAGGTTGGATCAGATGCCATGGAGTAGTAAGCATCCCCTGTCGACCGAATCCTCGTCAAAATTGTACAGACGTGTCAACAACCGCCACCGAACACGTAACTCAACATTTCACTTAGTGAAACAAAGTAATCGCAAATCAGACTATCATACCGACCGTAAAAAAGTGGGCTACATGTGTATGTAGGATTACCATAATTCGTATTAAACCCTAGGTCTTCTTGTAAACAATTATAGTAATGTGCCTTACAAATAAAAATTTATTATTTGAGGCTTTGTCTGCTGGGACCAGTACATGACTGAATAAATGTTAAGTGTGGCGTAAAACAATATTTAAAATTCAAATTCTATCCCACAATCACCTGCATATGGTATTTATGTATCACAAATGATCCGATATGCCAGGGCGTGTTCAACATATAAACATTCCCTATACAGAGGTAAACTACTTACTGATAAGTAATTGTCACAGGGTGTCGAAAAGTTTACGGTCATTATAATAACCTTGTTTGCGATCACTCTTTTTCACCAAATGAAATGTTGAGGTACCTGTTCGATAGCAGATGTTGTCACCTGTACCATATATGACAAGGATTTATTTCTCACTAAGATATTCATTTTTACAGTGGGTTCTCTCGGACCGAATTGACAGTACAATTAGATTTGTTATATATTCTTGAATTATACAACGTTTTGTTTCGAAAATATACATTTTTATCAAATTCGAGCTCAGCAGAATCGAAACTGAAACGATCGTCTGGAGTATTTAAGCATCTTTTGTGAACTATAGCTTCGGTATTGTTAATAATACCTATACCCACTGGGTCTTTGCCACTGCTGGTAGACCGTCTGAGTCTCCGAAGTTGCGCATAAACCCAGTACCGTACCTGGTTTTCCTGTATCCAACTGATTATTTAATATGCTAATGTAGTATTTCGCTTAGATAGCATTATCTACATTCTAAATTTCCCAAAGGTACGACATTCATTCTTACAGTTGGTACTGTAACACGGGTTTAACAGTACATCTATTCATTATTTGGCCACATGTCATACCATGTTTTCTTTCAGAAAATGTATTTATATAAAATTCAAGCTTAACTAATAATGTCTTATTATATTTTAGAACTATAATAATACACGAAGTCATGTTTTATACATACATTCTATTTTGGAAATTATACCGTATAATTTATAGAAACCTGATATGCCACCTTACTTAGTAGATATATACACGCAGTGCCTATTGCAGTAAAAATTTCACCAAGATAAGTCCAATATAAGACAATCTAGTGTGAAAGAAAAAGAAGGAAGAAAGAGGAAACATGGAATAAAAATATGCTTCCTGGAATAATAATAATAATAATAATAATAATAATAATAATAATAATAATGATAATAATAATAATGATAATAATAATAATAATAATAATAATAATAAAAATAATAATAATAATAATAATAATAATAATAAAAGAAAAAGAAGGAAGAAAAAGGAAACATGGAATAAAAATATGTTTCCTGGAATAATAATAATAATAATAATAATAATAATAATAATAATAATAATAATAATAATAATAAACCACATACCAAATAATTCAAAATACCTATAATAAGCTATTTAATTATATACACATTTACGATAATCATTTCAGATATTTCAAGGTCCAAGTGTCATTACTGGTAACAATGTCTTTGTTTCTCGTCCAGTCCGACAGAAGCCAGAAAAGATATTGGAATATGCTGAGGTATGTTATCGTAAATAAAATGTCAAAATGTGTACACGTTGAAGTTAGGATATAACACCAGTAGTGTACGCAATAGTGTGAAATAGATTAAAGGATGGTTTAGAGACGGTGTTGTAGCATAGACTCACCACAACCCACCACCCCCGCATAGAATTTCCCCCTAGGAAGAATCAACCAAGGCCCAACTTTCGCCCTAGGAAAAGGCGCCCAAGTATAGAATCCCCCCCCCCCCAAAAAAAAAAAATAATAGCACGCTTTTCCCCCAATACCGCAGGTTTAGCTATCTGTCCGTTTCCAATTCTCTTACTAGAAGTCTATCAACCCATATAAGCCAAAAACAATTTGATTAACATCAGTTTTTGTTTAAAAAATAAAATAATTGAAATCATGAAATCTGGTATTAAAATTCATTACACTCAAAAATCTTTGTCAATTTATTTCATTGATACATTAAGTTGAGAATAAGCAAATATTTTTGAAAACATATCTCTGATTTGCTAATGTTCGTTTACTTGACCAATACATAAACATAAACACACACACACACACACACACACACACACACACACACACACACACACACACACACACACACACACACACACACACACACACATATATATATATAATATATATATATATATATATATATATATATAATATATATATATATATATATATATATATATATATATATATTTACATACCGACTGCAATTCCCTTCATTGCAAGTATATAGAGCGATATATTGCATATTCCGGTAAATACAGTCGCGTGCCCCGCGTATTGACCACTTTACTTTTCAGCGTAAGAATACATGAACGAATCAATAAATAATAGAATATCACATGTTTATTTCTTATATATTTAATCTTAAAATCCATACATTAGGCATACAACAAAACAAATAAAAGAAAGAAAGAAATCAGAAACACGAGACTACATCTGTAACACATTGTACAGCCTACAGGCCCATATCGTGATATATCTAGGTCATGTTATGACCAGAACCACAGACCACCGTCTGGCTTCATAGTTACAACAGAAAGAAAGAAAGTAAGGCCTAGTGCAACTTTGTCAAGCATCTCTTGATAAACAAGTCGATTTGTTTGCCTTCACTGGATGTTCCTATCAGAAACAATTCGTCACCCGCATCGTGTGAAATTAGGTCGTGTGAAATGGGCCTACTTACGTAGGTTACGTACCAATCAGTCATCGTGGTTCTCAGCTGGTTGGTAAAAAATGTCAAATAAATGGCTACTTTCAGTTGTCATAAATGAATATTAGCTGTCTCACTTCTTGTAAGTCACACTAAATCTTTCTATAGTATATCCCATTAATAATATATCAGAATTCAAACGCAAATTCGTTGTAAATACATTATTCAGCATACTCATGGGCGCAGCCATTTGCAATTTCAATTCTCTTCTGACACATTTAACCTTCCGGTTACCAAGCAGACGAATATTCTAAAATAACTTAAAAACAAATCTGACACTTATTCAAAATTTTCCATATCACTAGTTTCTTTCAAAATGATATGAAAATAAGAAATTAAATCTTAATTCCATTTAGTATTTCCGGATAGAAAAGGGGAACTACTTCTCGTCTCACACAGCTGTTTAGCTGTTACATCATATGAAAAACCTCCTACCGCAAAGCCAATTACATCGAATGAATTTCATAACCAGCTGACTACTGATTAAAAGAAAATGGTAATATATATAAATTTAAGGATTGTTTTCCACGAAGTGCTGCTCATTGAATTTTTCCCATAATGCATTGCCTTTATACTCGATGCAGTCCGAAAAATGAAAAACAATCCTTAAATATATATATATATATATATATATATATATATATATATATATATATATATATATATATATATATATGTGTGTGTGTGTGTGTGTGTGTGTGTGTGTGTGTGTGTGTGTGTGTGTGTGTTTCTGATAACATTAATCCATTTTAGTCGACTTATAACAAAAGAATTTGATATCAGTTAACATCAAATATTTATAACCAAATTAAAGTCTGTTGGTGTAGCGTGAATACCTAAAAACTTCAACGTCAACAGAAGTAAATATTTTACTTTAAATTTTCAAACGTTCAAAAATATCATGACATTTTCATATCTAGACTGCATTATGTCAATCAATCTTTAAAAGCACAAATGTTTTATTATCTCTTTCCACTCAGGGGGAAACTCTGTACTGACTTTGTATTTGGGAGGAAATAATATGCTGGGGCGCTTTTTTTCCCCATGGGGGGAAAGTCAAACCAGGGCCCGTTTTTCCGGGGAGAAAATATGCAAAGGGGGAAGTCTATGCTACAACCACTGGTCAAACGACAAGTCAAACTGACACAGCCAAGTGGGATATATGACAGTGAATCATGGAATTATCCATCAGCATATGGCAATTTGTTTAAACTGTCTGATAAACCACTTTGATACAATTAAGAATATCTATCATGATTAAAATCTGTAAACGTAGTTTTCAGACCAGAAATTATATTTGAATGCACTGACCTAATCGCAAAAGCCACGTGACATCTGAGTCAATCACGCGGATAACGCCCATCTTATTACTACATTGTGTAGTTGTGTGGAATATACCAACTCGAAAAATAATAGGAATTTTTCATACCCTTACTAAATGTATTTGAGGTGTTTTAAAATTCCTCCGATACTGAGGGGTCCTCGGTGGTTGAGTGGTTAGAGTATCGCTCTTTGAACCATGAAGTCTCTCACATCAGGTCCGATATAGAGAATTTTGTCGAATTATCTTACATCGTATATAAGGTGCACAAGTCTCGGAACCTGCTTCCTTGAAACTGTTAAATTTACCGAAAGATGATTGGTAATGGCTGGATTCTAACGAACGGACACAACTCGTTTAAAGTTAAAAGTAATTATACGCATGCATTTGTTTATTTAACCACCAGCTAACATGCATGTATCTGGGATAAGATAAACATTGCGCCGACGACAGCTTCTTTTAATATAAGTTAAAGTTAAACTTTTAGGTTTGCAAACAATGACAGACAGTTTGCTTAAGTCAGTCAAGAGGACACACATTTTTAATTTGCAGAAACAAGATGTGACGTTCGGACTGTAATTGGTTAATATCATATTGAGAATCACGGATACAAGCATCCTCTAAATAGTATGATAAAAGCTTTAACCAACTTCAGTCGAAGTGTCGATACTTGAAAAACTCGATAACAAATCTTTGAATTTTTAATGGTCCCGTGGAGTGGGCATAGATATATACACAGTCATCTAATTACATATACAGTCAACTCCACTTATAGCGAGACCGCATATAAAGAAATACCGGTTTTAGCGAGGATATATCTCTCCCCGGTGCATTTTTACATTATGCTGTATGGATCCAAATAACGAGTATATATATATATATATATATATATATATATATATATATATATATATATATATATATATATATATATTATATAATATATATATATATATATATATATATATATATATATATATATATATATATATATATATGTGTGTGTGTGTGTGTGTGTGTGTATAAAGTATATCATTTACATATACAGTCAACTCCACTTATAACGAGACCGCATATAAAGAAATACCGGTTATAGCGAGGATATATCTCTCCCCGGTGCATTTTTACATTATGCTGTATGGGTCCAAATATATATATATATAGTATAAATAATATATAAAGTATATCAATGTGGTTTTTTTTTTAGATGTTCTCTACATTATTTATTTCAGAAAATTATTTCATCAATGTTGAAAAATTTACGTCAACAAGAGTTTTTTACTACAGAATCATACAGACGGGAACATATCAGAAACTTCATTGAAGATGTCTTATTTAATATGCCTGTATGTACATATGTATACATCCCTTTTAAGATACCTACATTTCAAAATTGAATTTCAAACTTTCCAATTTTCAATCCATTCATATTTCATATCTATTGTGGAAAATGTCATTATAACCTGATAAGAGTCCGCATGTCACACGTTTGTAAGTTTGTATACCTTTTGTCAGTAAATAGTACCCATTTAATTGCTGCTTGTAAATTTAGAGATGCGTTTTCCTATCAAATTGGTAATATGATATTATTAGCATGTAGTGAATGTTCACGATTTCACCCAGGTAATTTATAAAGTCCTTTTAACTTTAAAATTAATCACGAACAGATTTTAATTAACCCATGATAATCTTTAAAGGGGAATTAGCTGTTTTTATAAAAAATAATTCAATTGTTTGTACTTTACTATTTGTACTCGATGCACAATAAGAGCTATACACAGGGATAAGCTTATATTCCTATATCATTTGTGAAAATAGGGTCTCGCCTAGTCTGGTAATCATATACAAATGGTAAGGTTTTGTTACTCAATTGCAAGTGAAAAAGTGCCAAACCTGAATTTCTCAAGCAATTTCCAATATATATATATATGGATTTAAGAATCTTTTTGCCTGTGTATATTTCTTTATTAATGTACATGTATATCAATCGAAGTAGTAAAAAAATAAAATTAAATTAAAAAAAAAAACAAACAACTAATACACCTTAAGACACTATATAAAATCCCAGTTTATAACACTATGGAATACATCGTGTTTATCAACGTTGAATCCTAATGGTTTCATGTCATTTTCCGTTGGGTATTTCTGGAAAACCCTTTGTTATAGGAAACAATCCTATTGATATTTGAAAATGCAGCACGTCACGTGATTAATATGTACTATTAAGAATTTCTTAAATGATTTAATAATTTCATACCGAACTAATTACCCAAATTACGAAAGGCAAGTGTCAGCTGATTGGTTATAGCATTTTGATGTTACGTTGATGTATGTTTGCCATTTTGTTTGTTTTATTACTTGTTTTATGTACCAGTGAGAACTTTAAATGTAAATATTATCATCATAATACCAAATATATAGTTTTGCAAAAAGTAGACTAAACCAAATCATCAAGACGTTCGTTTCTGTCAAAAAGATTTCATCAATTTAGCTCGAATTCAAAATATTGTCAGACTTGCGAAACTGACACTTGTATCATACAAAGCCAATTATAATTATAATTAGATTTAATTATGAAAATATGTGAACTGGTACCACGTTTATGTATATCCACTAATCATCAATTATAATCCCTGTATATTTTCTCCGAGACTAATATCTTTCTATTCTCCTTTAAATTCTTATTTTTGCATATAACAATATTTAAAAACAAACATAGACTTAACTGGGAAATATAGCTACGTTACTGACATGTTAACGTTTTGTTTACTGTAGAAGTCCGGACACGGATCGAACTGTATCAGCGAACAGGTAAATACTTTTTTTGAAATATAATCATTATGACAGGTATCATAACATTAAGATTCAACTGTTGCAGTTATAAAAATGGGAATACAATAACGGAATACAGATAATACATGATAAATGACAGAGTCATGTGTCAATAACGATTGCGCTATTGGGTCATTGCCTCATCACCATCACATTCTCATTTCATAGCTTCATTTTCCTTACACCACTAAGTCACTATCACATTCTCATTTCATAGCTTCATTTTCCTTACACCACTAAGTCACCAATACATTCTCATTTCATAGCTTCATTTTCCTTACACCACTAAATCACCATCACATTCTCATTTCATAGCTTCATTTTCCTTACACCACTAAGTCATCGTACCAGCGACTCTTGGGCGCTAGTGTGATGATAACGAACTGCTTGGTAATACCCAGGTTATATTCTATATACAACATATTGCTTACTGATATTTCCGTACTGTATGACCCGACAGGTTTCAAATACTGCTAAATGTATTATTATACCTTATTGGAATGAGAAATACGCATAGTCAGATTTTTTATTTGTCAGTTAAATTCCGAATTTAATAAATAGCAGACTGGAAATCCAACACATTTTTATAAACATGTTCCACCTTTGACAGGCGCTGACGCTGATACAGATGCAAATAAATGAGTATCTCCTTCATCACAGAGATGCAACAGACCAGCAGTTGAAGGAGTTTTTCAGAGAGAACATTGTGAATATTCAAAACAATATCAGAATGATGGTATGACATATGTTTTTAATTCTATAAGTGATATCATTAAATGGACATTAGCTGTGTTTCTTGCAATTTCTTTTCTTTTTTTACTACTGAGATTGATATAATAAGATAGCAAAAAATGAGGTTTATACAAGCATAAACATTCCTAAATCCCTGTATTTTTGGTGAAATTGCCTGACAAACTCAGATTTGGAACTATTTCAATTACAATTGTTTAACTCGACCTACTATTTGTATATGAATATCACAATGGACCTGACCTTTTTTCTAGGAAGTTTTTATGCCTGTGTATAACTCTTATTTATTATTCTACATCAAGTACAAGTAGTTAAAGAAGAAAAAATTGAAATATTATTTTTGGTAAACACAGCTACCGCTCCTGTAAGTAAATTCATTACGCTGATGTCTGAACCAATAACCTATGAATTGTATTATGAATAAGCTGTAAGTTTTATCTGCATAAATCAAGTGAAAGGTGCGCCACGTGTTTGGAATCTACTGTAGATAACATAAATCTTATTAATCAACCCTTTTGTATCCTGTGTGAGATGCATCACCCCCAGAATAAACTGTAAGGTTATCCCCTTTTCAAACTGTAAGATGTATCATCTTGTGAATAAGATTAAAGGTGAATCATCTTATGAATTGACTGTAAGGTCTGTAAGGTGTACAAAAATGAATCACTTTATGAATCCAGTGTAAATATATGTCACCTTATGAATCCAGGTTAAAGATATGTCACCTTATGAATCCAGTATAAAATATATCACCTCATTAGTCAATTGTAAGATATCACGTTTTGAATTAACTGAAATATCCTTATGTATAAATGTTTTCTCTTCTATGGAATCACCACCAGCTATAAATGAAGTGACGTAAATTTTACCTGTGCTACAGAATTTAGTTCTATGAAGTGTTGATTCTTTAACATGAGAAATCACTACCAGTATTTTGACTACGGATTGCGGGATAAATGCTCTAAACGACCAAGTTTTAACTCAGTCAATCATTTTTATGGGGTATCGATCGCCTGTATAAATGATCTGTAGGAGTTATCATATCAATATTTTCAATTCTTGTATTGTATCAAATACAAAAATTATCACTTTATTATAGGAAAACCCGCCTTCTAATTCGAATACTATCGGACATGTTATTGTGATTCCGATATCTACAACATATAGAGAGACATATTCTAACAAGCATTCAAGAGACTCAGAAGAAAACAACAGCGACCAACAGGAAACGTATCAGCGTGAAAAGGTGCAATAATTGTTTCATAAATGATTTTTTGTATTACGTTTTTCATTGGTTTTCAATGCGTAAATTTGTATATATTTATGCACTTTTTGTATCATATCTTTGCTATGTAATTTGGTGGTTTTAACACTTGTGTCCAATGCTGGTGTTGGAATTTCGTTATATATAAGTATAATATAAGTATAATATAATTTTGCTACAGTGAACATACGAAAATACAAATTATTCTTTTGAATTTCACATTTTATACACTTTTCCTATGCACTTGTCGATTCGTTTTACCATGCACATCTCCTGAACATACAGACCACTTGATTACATGCTTAAGTTGTTTTATTGTTTAGAGTAAACACTTAAAATGCTGTCCCGATAGCTATTTGTTGCCAAACATTTTGATTCGTTTTCCTGTACATATATTGTAGTGTTGTAGTAAAAGAAAAAGTCATTATTCTCAAATAAGAATCAAATATTTATTCGGGTCTAAAACACGTCATATATCAATTAATTTGTCATATATCAAATAATTTCAAAAAGTTTTGTTTGCAAAGTACCGTAGGCTCAAGAAAATGATAAAAAGCGTTCTAATTATTGAAATTACAATGACAGAAATATCAATAATGTTTGTTTTCCTTTGTTGTAGAAAATAATTTCGTCTTTGTTGAAATCATTCCGTCGTGAAGAATTTTTTACCACAGAAACATTCAGGCGAAAGAGGATAAGAACATTCATTACAAGAGTATTTTCTGAGGTCCTGCAGATACCGGTATTATTATAGATATTTTCTAACATGATTATCTTTCAAATTTTAAGTTGTAGAGAGTGCAGCTCTTAACGGACCGAAACCCTGAAACTTATAGACAATGTGTGAAGACAACTTAAAAAAAGTTCTGGAAGTTTGTCATCAAAAGTTGTAAAACGTTAAGCGTAAAAATAATCCAGACTCGGGAAAGTTCAACGACTGACCAGTTACCCTTCACATGAAAGAATTTAAATCAAACGTTTTGACATCATTTTTTATTTCTGGAAGAGCAAATGTTTTAGATATTTGACGTCGTAATCAAAGAGTATGGTGTCATTTTGTGTAAAATGTGTTTCCCCTTTGCTTTAGATAGACCAACTCGTACCGAGTGTTTTTGACGGAACATCTCAAAACGAGATGTGCGCTCGTTTTCAAGGCATTGCCTTAGTTCATATTTCAAAAAGCGCGTTCGAATGGGTCTAAGACATTATGTGATCTTATAGACAACGTGTGAACATAAATTACAAAAATTAAAAAACTCAATAGAAAAAATAAAAAGTCAATACCTGTAAACTGTTGAGCCTAAAAATTCTCCAGACCACTTCAACTTGATGCTTGACCAGTTATCCTTCACATAATCGTATTAATTCAAACTTTTAGGTTCGTTTTACAGATAAGTTTTTTTCAGAACTAATGATATTCGAAATATTTCATAAATAATTGATGACATCATTTTGCGGGAAATGTGTTGCCTTTGTGAGATTGTGAGAGCGGGTAGACTCCCGATGAATGTTTTCCCGCATTTGTAAAACAGCGAGCTGCACGCTCTTTCAATGCATGGTCTTATTTCATATTAGTTAATAAGAGTCGAGTGATAATTAAAACGTGACGCCACAATGCTTCACCTACTTTGGGTATTGAACAATATACGAGACTTTCATAGCTACTCTTTGTCAAATTCTTAGTATTAGTATACAGTTAATGTATATCCAAGATCGGGACCCAGTTGCACAATATATTGTTAAATTTAACTTGACTTTAATCAGTGTTTAATCATAGGCTAACCATACATTAGCTTTAACAAAGTATTGTGCAGCTGGGTCCTGATACATCCCCTGAAACAAATATTGTACTCATGATGAAGCTTCAGATGAGCTTATATTTTTTTCTGTTTTCTCTACAGCGAACAAATGTAATATCCTGTTGTTGTGTTTTATCTCAGCGTCCCTGAGCGCTGTCATTATGATAAATTTGTTTATGTATCGTGTGTTCGGTTAGAAATGTTCCGATTGATTGACGTAGAACGTCCCGCCAACAGGAAAATAGTCTCCCAACTAACGCACCCCTTTGAAAGATAATAATAATTTGCAGCAAATTCGAGGAAATAAGCTAATTTTAATAACTAACATCTATATTAGTAAAAATCTGTAGAATTGTAATAAAGTATTGCATGCCAGTCAATGTAACAAAACAATCACAGACTTTTGAATTGGCGCAATCATGATTTATCAACATTTGAAAAATTAATATATATTTATTAAAAGACAACAGCTCAAAAAATAATGACAGTTTTGGTCATCGCTTGTTTATTTATATTTATAAAATTAAACGTTTAACAACTGACCTGCAATGCACTTGGTGAGCAGGTGTATGACTGCACAATAAACACAAATGAAATACAATCAACACCAATCAATAAATAACGAATGTACGTATAATTCAATAATAATACAACGTTGCCGAACCCGTTGAAAATAACTAGACCCGAAACAATAGATCTGGAATTTGTATAACGTAATACTGCTGTTACTTCTAATAAAATAATTTATCTCCGAGGATGTATTCCAATATCCATTTATGTCAAATTTAACAGTTGTACAATATTGAGTCATAAAAACAGAAAAACATAATGATATGTAATATATCTCGTTTTACGTTACTAAATCTATCATAGTCGGCATGTTTTCAAATCTTTTACCTGTTTCTTACGCTAACATTAGTTATAATCTGAAGGGGTAATTATGTGACAGGAGATAATATTTGTATTTTTATTTTTTTTTATTTTTATTTTTTTTTTATTTATATATTATAAAAGCATTAATAACACCAGTAGCAAAATCGTGAAAAACTTAATACTGGAATCACACCAAAATATTTAAATTTTGGTTTCTTATTGTAGGATTCTGGAGTGAACTGTATCTACGAAGAGGTGGGTATTATCCGAGTCACAGAAGATGGCGGGGCAGAGTAACCTTTTGATTATCATACGGAAGATTCTACTAACTTTTCGGTTATGACAAGCTGCACAGGAAAAACGTTTTATTCCTCACTGGGTAGTCTCGTATGTACGGTGACAAGTAGGAACGATCACTCTAGTCAGTGTAATTCTAATGCTATGCTTTATTACCTAAAATTTACACTCGTCCGGGTCAAGAAAGGGTTCACAAGACTCCACCCCGCCAGGTTATATGGATTTTACTTTATATAGCATTAATTTTGTATTCATATCGAAAAAAACAAGGTAATTTAAGTTTTTGAATATAAAAACACAGACGCCAAATTTTTCAACGTCAATTTGTCCATGAGACTACGCAAAGATAATTAATAACCGAAAAAGACGACCGGAACATCCAGGGAGGGAACGGTGTATTGGAGTAAGAATCTTGTTGTTACACTTGCAATAATTCCGCAGTCAATACCAAATCACATCAGACAGAATTACAAACCTGGTAACAATCAGTAATTAAACAACCATTGCAGATAAGATCATGTAAGACATAACAGAATCAAGCAAACACGCTTCCTACTTTGACATTTTACTTACTATAGACACGGACAGGAAATTGACAACCAGGCTATACGATAAACGCGACGATTTCGACTTACCCATTGTAAATTTGCCATATATAAATAGTTATATCCCTCAATCACCTGCATATGGTGTTTATATATCACAAATGATCCGATATGCCAGGGCATGTTTAACATATGAACATTTCATATACAGAGGTAAACTACCTACTGACAAGTTATTGGCACAGGTTTATCGAAAATCGCGTTTGGTGTCAACACTCCGCAAATTTTACGGTCGGTATAATAACTTTGTTTGCTTTTAATCTGTTTCACTAAATGAAATGCTGAGTTACCTGAAAGCGGTTGTTGAGTTGTCTGAAACAACTGTGGCGGGGATTTCTTCCACAGCTATTTCATTTGAATTTGGTGTTAGCGGCCAACAGGATTTCCACCCGTCCGTATTGTCCAGTATCACCAGATTTATATATGTATCTTGGACATCCTGAAGATTTATACTTTGGTATCTGATATTTAATATATGTATTACAACATTCCAGAATGTGATGTGTTGTTTGTTGACAACTAGTGGATTGTACCGACTGTAAAATTCCCAAAATGTTGACTTCTTCCAAACGCAATTCTTCATAACCTTGTGACAACCACTGTTCACATATTTATTTGCGTTTGTTTACAAACGTATCATACATCGAAAAATATATATTTAATATACAAAGCACTAAAACCAACAACAATATATATCCACAGGCGTTGCATCTATATAAATAATATTTACCAGTCATGTAATAAATTATGTAAAGCCTTTAAATGACCAAACATAATTTACATGCCATTGGTCATTTAGTGCTAAATATATATATAAGGTGTGTGTGTGTGTGTGTGTGTGTGTGTGTGTGTGTGTGTGTGTGTGTGTGTGTGTGTGTGTGTGTGTGTGTGTGTGTGTGTGTGTGTGTGTGTGTGTTTCTGTCAGTGTTGGTATATGAAGATACATTACTACAAGGAAATGAAATGAAATTTAATTATAATTGTTTCTCTGTTAAAGCAAATGACACGCATTCAAGATCAACTGAATGTGCGTCTTCCGGAACACAGAAATGCAACCGACAAGCAGTTAGAGGACATCTGTAGAGAACATATTGTGATGATTCAAAACAGAATCGTTGTGATGGTATGGTTAATTCTATTTTATATCTGTGATGGTTCAGTTTATTGTGTTTTATATCTGTGATGGTTTAGTTAATTGTGTTTTACATCTGTGATGGTTTAGTTAATTGTGTTTTATATCTGTGATGGTTTAGTTTATTGTGTTTTATATCTGTGATGGTTTAGTTAATTGTGTTTTATATCTGTGATGGTTTAGTTTATTGTGTTTTATATCTGTGATGGTTTAGTTAATTCTGTTTTACATCTGTGATGGTTTAGTTAATTGTGTTTTATATCTGTGTTGGTTTAGTTAATTGTGTTTTATATCTGTGATGGTTTAGTTAATTGTGTTTTATATCTGTGTTGGTTTAGTTAATTCTGTTTTACATCTGTGATGGTTTAGTTAATTGTGTTTTATATCTGTGTTGGTTTAGTTAATTGTGTTTTATATCTGTGATGGTTTAGTTAATTCTGTTTTTTATCTGTGATGGTTTAGTTAATTGTGTTTTACATCTGTGATGGTTTAGTTAATTCTGTTTTATATCTGTGTTGGTTTAGTTAATTCTGTTTTACATCTGTGATGGTTTAGTTGATTGTGTTTTATATATGTGATGGTTTAGTTAATTTTGTTTTATATATGTGATGGTTTAGTTTATTGTGTTTTATATCTGTGATGGTTTAGTTTATTGTGTTTTATATCTGTGATGGTTTAGTTAATTCTGTTTTACATCTGTGATGGTTTAGTTAATTGTGTTTTATATCTGTGTTGGTTTGGTTAATTGCGTTTTATATCTGTGATGGTTTAGTTAATTGTGTTTTATATCTGTGATGGTATAGTTAATTCTGTTTTATATCTGTGTTGGTTTGGTTAATTGTGTTTTATATCTGTGATGGTTTAGTTAATTCTGTTTTATATCTGTGATGGTTTAGTTAATTGTGTTTTATATCTGTGATGGTCTAGTTAATTCTGTTTTATATCTGTGTTGGTTTGGTTAATTGTGTTTTATTTCATCTGTGATGGTTTAGTTAATTGTGTTTTATATCTGTGATGGTTTAGTTAATTCTGTTTTACATCTGTGATGTTTTAGTTAATTGTGTTTTATATCTGTGTTGGTTTGGTTAATTGCATTTTATATCTGTGTTGGTTTAGTTAATTCTGTTTTATATCTGTGATGGTTTAGTTAATTGTGTTTTATATCTGTGATGGTATAGTTAATTCTTTTTATATCTGTGTTGGTTTGGTTAATTGTGTTTTATTTCATCTGTGATGGTTTAGTTAATTATGTTTTATATCTGTGATGGTATAGTTAATTCTGTTTTATATCTGTGATGGTATAGTTAATTCTGTTTTATATCTGTGTTGGTATAGTTAATTCTGTTTTATATCTGTGATGGTTTAGTTAATTGTGTTTTATATCTGTGATGGTTTAGTTAATTGTGTTTTATATCTGTGATGGTATAGTTAATTCTGTTTTATATCTTTGTTGGTTTGGTTAATTGTGTTTTATTTCATCTGTGATGGTTTAGTTAATTGTGTTTTATACATGTGATGGTTTAGTTAATTCTGTTTTACATCTGTGATGGTTTAGATAATTGTGTTTTATATCTGTGTTGGTTTGGTTAATTGCGTTTTATATCTGTGATGGTTTAGTTAATTGTGTTTTATATCTGTGATGGTTTAGTTAATTGCGTTTTATATCTGTGATGGTTTGGTTAATTGTGTTTTATTTCATCTGTGATGGTTTAGTTAATTGTGTTGTATATCTGTGATGGTTTAGTTAATTGTGTTTTATATCTGTGATGGTATAGTTAATTCTGTTTTATATCTGTGTTGGTTTGGTTAATTGTGTTTTATTTCATCTGTGATGGTTTAGTTAATTGTGTTTTATATCTGTGATGGTATAGATAATTCTGTTTTACATCTGTGATGGTTTTGTTAATTGTGTTTTATATCTGTGTTGGTATAGTTAATTCTGTTTTATATCTGTGTTGGTTTGGTTAATTGTGTTTTATTTCATCTGTGATGGTTTAGTTAATTGTGTTTTATATCTGTGATGGTTTAGTTAATTGTGTTTTACATCTGTGATGGTATAGTTAATTCTGTTTTATATCTGTGATGGTTTGATTAATTGTGTTTATATCTGGGATGGTATGGTTTGTTGATTTTTACATCTGCGAAGGTATGGTTAATTGTGTCTTATATCTAAGATGGTATATTCATTTTTACAGTGGGTACTCTTTCGTTGATTTCGCAACACAATAGTATCATGATACCGCTTTATCTTTCGGAAGTATACATTTATATTAAATTGAGATCAGCTGATGAAGTCGTAACTTTGGTATTGTAAATGATATTTACAACTACTGAAAAGAAATGAAATCAAATTGAAATTGTCAATATTTATACCATAAGAAAGAAGATCGTAACAAAATACATTTTGATTTTGGGATTAGTGTAGACGTCCATTGATTTGTTTAGATTGTATATCCAGGAAATATTTTTCATAACAGATATAAAAAAGTGTCAGATAAATTAAAACCAGCATTGTTTCTCTAGGTGAAGCCGCCTCCATATGCCACTGCTCATGGTAACGTGTATATTATTCCGCTGCCGAGTGTCTCTCCATCTTCAAAAGAAGACAGTACTGGCCTTAAGGACACGGGACGGAAGAAGACGAAGAAGGTATACAGACATTTTAAATTTGCAACTTTCTATTTTAAATGTAAGATTTCTTGCGTATTTGTGATGTTATTATTACATCACACTTTAGTAGCATCTATCACACCTTTCTACGCATTCAATTTGTTTATATTGAAAATCTGTTCTTCTGATGTCGGTCAAAAATCCAACATGGCCACCAACAAGTAGCAAATGTTTACATTAGTCCTTGATTGCCTGGAAGTTTTTTCCAGGTACATCCCGGCCGAATAGTGCTTTAAATCAGTTGTTTCAGTTTTGTTCTCATGTTGAATTGTCGAGAAAGGGATTTCCATATGTAGAGTTACTTTTACATTGGACCCAATACCGGTATGAAAACATATGAAAGACCTCAAGTAAAAATACTACCATTTGTTGAATACGAGGCCCAATCGGAATCTTAGTTAAGCATTGGACCCCGTGGAAAATACAAACAAAATCTCCCTAAAGAAAAGGTTTAGAAGGCAAACATTTATCTAAAGCTATAGTACAATATCCAGACGATATATCTTACACTATAAGTAGTACAAAAGATTAATAATACATTGCATTGTATTTCTAGGGGAAGTCACGTCCAGATTCTACTGCTGTCGACAGTGTGATTCCTACTCCACTGCAGACTACCTCCACGTCAGATACTTCTTCAAAAGATAAATTTGTTATCGCAGAGAAAGACAACATTGGTCGAAAGGAATTGGATCTGCAAGAAAAAGTAGAAATATTTCTATAATACTATAAATATAAAAACCTCATATTACATTAAAACGTGACGTGTATACAGAGTTACAATATGCTGAAAGGGTTAAAACAGCTTTGTTCCTTACATAAAATATAAACAAAATCATGTTAACACGTTGTTTTTGTGAAAGTATTAAATGTAACCACGTGAAATCTTCAAAACTTTCCACACGAGAACATAAAGAATATAATATCAGTAAACTATTTTAAAATGATCGATTTTCAATATTTGTCATAACGAGTGGACATTTAAAGCGTCAGGTGAAATAATACACGCATTGTTTTTCTAGGAAATGCCACCTCCACATTCTTTGGACTCTATGGGAAATACATACATGATTGTCCTTAAGTAAGGGTTTTAATGACAAGAAATATCCAGAAGATATATTACATAACAATTAGGCACAGACATATTAATAAAGCATTGCATTGTGTTTCTAGGGAAAGTCACGTCCACATCCTACTGCTGTCGACAGTGTGAGTCATACTGCGCTGCAGACTACCTCCACACCAGATACTTCTTCAAATGATGAATCTGTAATCCCAGAGAAAGAGAGCATTGGTGGAACGGAATTAGATCAGCAAGAAAAGGTATAAATATGTCTATAATATTGATATAAATACCTCATGTTACCCGAAAACTTGATATGTGTATAGAGCTTCAATATGGCGAAAGGTTTAAAACAGGACTGGAACTGAAAAGAGTTGTCCATGTTGCTTCGCCGTTTTTAATGCAATAACTGTTCAAAATATGATACATAACAGGTAGTACAAAAGAAGAATAATGCATTGCATTGTATTTCTAGGAAAAGTCACGTCCACATTCAACTGCTGTCGACAGTGTAATTCTTACTCCTCTGCAAACTACCTCCACGTCAAATACTTCTTCAAATGATGAATCTGGTTTCCCAGAGAAAGAAAACTTAGGAGGAATGGAATTAGATCAGCAAGAAAAGGTATAAATATGTCTATAATACTGATATAAATACCTCATGTTACCCAAAAACGTGATATGTGTATAGGGCTACAATATGGCGAAAGCTTTATAACAGGACTGGAACTGAAAAGAGTTGTCCATGTTGCTTCGCCGTTTGTAAGGCGATAACTGCTCAAGATATGATACATAACAAGTAGTACAAAAGAAGAATAATGCGTTGCATTGTATTTCTAGGGGAAGTCACGTCCACATTCTACTGCTGTCGACAGTGTAACTCTTCCTCCGCGGCAGACTACCTCCACGTCAAATACTTCTTCAAATGATCAATCAGTTATCCCAGAGAAAGACAACGTTGATCGTACGGAACTGAATCGACAAGAAAATGTATGAATATGGTTATAATACTGATAGGAATGCTTCATATTACCTGAAAAAGTTATGTGTATTTAGGGCTTCAATATGGTAAAAGCATTTAAAACAAGACTTTTACTGAAAATAATTTTGTATTGTATAAGCATCAGAAACCAAATATTATGAATTAAGGCGATGCCTTGAAAGGAAGGTTAGATTAGAATTTTTGACAAATGCTGAAGTCATGTCAAAATCATTTACCGGGAGTCTGTTCAATGTCACAATGGCAGCAACGTTCTTGCAAAAAATGATTTTAGGCACATGAAAACACGGGTAGGAAAGGGCATAGCGATTCTAGACCGTGGTTTTATGACAATGTACTATGTATGCATTGAACCCTATGAAATATAATTTCAAAAAACTTCTCTCGAAAAAGTTTAAATAACACATATTTATGGCACGCCAAAACAACTGCTTAACTCATTAATCTGGTTCTGGCGTGCCATACACATTATTATTGAGCATTTATCTAGCCCATTTCCTCACCTATAACTTAAGTATTATGTTAATATGTAATGGTTCAAATAGAACAGCAACGACTGTCAGCAGAAGTCAAGGTGTAGGCTTCTAAAAATGACGCCTCAGTTAGTGGCATCTTCTGAAACGAAACACAAACTGAAATTAATTTAAATTCAATTCAAACTGCCAACAATCAGAGCATGTAAAAAAAAAGAATATGTCAAAACATATTTATATATATTAATTTTGTAGTTCTATTTTAAGTAGACATCAAAAGTGTCAGGTTAATTAAAATTACCATTGTATTTCCAGGAGATGCCGCTTCCACTTTCTGTCGACGATGTGCCTTTATCCCCGCTGTCGACTCTCTCAACACAATATAATTCGTCATATAATGAATCTGATTCCCCAGAGAAAGACAATATTGATCGTCAGGAAAAGGATGGACAAGAAAAGGTAAATAATCTTTTTAATTTATACCTGAACACGTGACGTTTGTACAGGCTAGAAAATGATGAAGACAATTGAAACAGGAGAGTTTTGTATAATATCAGTATCGAAATCAAAACACAGATTTAAAAAGTTGTGAATATGAGCTGCATTTTTGGGGAAATTATCAAATCAATTCATAACAATTGAACTATAATAAAAACTCTCTCTGAAGATGAAATAACCTTAATTTATCGTTATTTCAAACCTCAAACGAATTTTTCGGGCATAAAATAAATACTGAATTACCAAACAATATTTCTATAATATAATCGCAGTATATAAGTGTTTACTTTTTCAAACATTCAGAACTTTTACCACGAATTTCTCAAACTGAAGAAATATCGACACTACATTGCCTATTTATATATGATAACTATATTCCGCATGAACATAAATTGAATGCAGGCATTTTCGCCCAATTCCGTCTCCGACACACGGTACTTTATTGCTTTTTTTACACTAGGTAATCATCGTAAAAAATAACGAAGGTTGACGGCGGATTAAAATAACGTTACAATGGGTAATGTTTGGTCAGTTTATTTTTATAAAATGCATGCATTTGGTTTTCTTACCATCAGGTGATCTGTTTGGTATATGAAATAAAAATTCCATTTAAGTAAAATTTGCTCCGACGACAGGTCGTATTGCTTGAATTTCTGATTTATTTTAAGGCAAAATATCGATTATATATATATATATATATATATATATATATATATATATATATATATATATATATATATATATATATATATATATATATATATATATATATATATATATATATGTTTGTACCTTCCGGTTACGCCCAAAATAAATAAGAAAAACTAGCAAAGATGTGTAAATAATTAAGTTACTGAAACTCTGCGTGCCTACTTTAAGTATACACATTTGGTTCGTTTCCAAATATCAACATCTCGCGTCCTGAAATCATCAGGTATCTCCCTAATTGTGTGAAAAGAATATTGCAGCTATGAAAGGGACTAGCTTCTGATGACAGTAAGCCAGATCTCGAGATGGAATGAATGTAATAAGGTTTGAATGAAATAACATAGGTCCAATTGTTAATAAATCATGCAGAAAGTTTTGAACAGCAAACCCTTTCCTTCATGCAAGTATATATATTGTGATCTTTCATTGTGTGAAGTTACATTAAAATCAATTCATCAGTGTAGGAGAAGTTGCAATGACACGGTGATAAACGCAAATGGATAGAGAATCTCACCCAAAGGGTCATAAATCTGGTAAAAAATTAAACTGCAATCCCATTCATTCATGCAAATGTTGAAATATGACATAATATGGAGTTTCGTTGAAATCAATTCATCAGAGTATGAGTTGCGATGTTGTGGATATTTTGTGGATATTTTAATAGCATATATATTATATATATTTCAGTTGAAAAAAGAAAATACGAATGACGATATAGACTCGCAAACACTCCACACAGATTTGGATAAGAGAAATCAAAATCTGGAAGACAACAAAATGGTAAAATTACTTCTACCAAAAAGGTAGAAATTTGTTTATGTTTTTAACACATTAAATATTCTTAACAATAGCAAAGTTATAGTTTTAAAAAGTTGTCAAACAAAACGATTATTTCTGTCAATAAGACTTCATCACTTGAGGTCGAATTTTATATCAATGTATATATCCGAAAGGAAAAGTGGTATCATACAAGGCCAAAACATAAATCTAAATGTATTGCCAAATCCGTCTAAGAAGTACCCACTGTAAAAATAAATATCTTAGCTTTTGAAAAAAAAGTATAAATGGTGCTTCCTGAACGAAATATCACGGTTGTATAAAATAACCGGCTGGTACCGATACACCAGGTACTGGGTTAATGTGATATGAACATGTGGCGCTTATTGGGTGCTACAAAGAATCGTCTGTACCAACTGTGACTATATTTCATTCCTGACCTGTGTTGTTTTTTTTTTAATTTGACTGTGTTACCGGTGAACAGGGGTACTTATCATCCATGACACCTGGTCCCACCTCTGGATTTCCAAAGTTCAGCGTCTGTCCAATATTCACCATATTTGTATATTGTAAACCTCTTGGCCGTTAATACTTTAGTATCTTTGAATTTTTTACCGATAAATTATGTACTGTGTAAAAAATTCAGAACATAACAAAAACGGGGGATTCTTACACTTTATGACACCTGATCCCACCTGATTTCCCGAAGGTCAGTGTCAGCCGAGTATTCACGATGGTTATATACTGTAAACCTCTTGGCCGTTAATACTTAAATACTTTGGTATCTGGGTTTTTTCTTGTTTTTGGTTTTTTTTTTTGGTTTTTTAGTTTGTTTGGGTTTTTTTTTTTTTTTTTTTTGTACCGGTACATTTGTGTTGTGTAAACATTTCAAATCATTCCAAAAACAGGGAATACTTATCCTCCATGATACCTGATCCCAACTATGGATTTCCAGGAGGTCCCTGTCAGTCCAATGTTATGTACATTACGTACCGTGTAAACATTTCAAATCATTATAAAATTTATAGAATGCGAATTGGATGTGTTTGATACATATTGGAAGCGCAAATATGTAGTTCCAAAGTAGATTTGATCTTCAGACATTTCCACGGAGTATGAATTAACTATAAAAATGGCAACAAATTTCTTATATTAGCTATAACATCACGTGCTTCATTTGATCTAAACATTGTATTTTTCTTCCATGTGAAATTACAACACAGACATCAAATGTGATTGAACTTGGTGATGACAGTACGGAATTTTTAAAAAAGATTTATCAGGTGAGTTATGAATCAAATGAATTAAGTAAATAACTCATCTTTATAATTTTACGTAGAGATTTCAATTATTAATCTAATGTTTCCAAATACCGATTGTTTATGTTTGACATTTGCAATAAGAATATACATTTTACCGACCTATTAGAATTACCATGAAGAGCACTAATGTATCATTTGTTTCGTGTCTCATTTTGATGTTCAATATCTACTGGTCGACAGGGGATGCTTACTCCTCCATGGCACCTGATCCCACCTCTTGATTTCCAGAGGTCCGTTTTTGTCCATTTTTGCCGGATTTGTATCTATGTCCTGGACATTATTTATACTTTGGTATCTGAGATTTTTTATATTTTTCAGAATCTCGAATCAGATGACAAAAACGTTTTATTGGAATTGAAACGTTCTACCGACAATGAAAATGAAACTGAGAAAGAAGAAAAATCACGCCAGGAATTATTAGATGAGTACTTACAGAGGCAATGCAACCTTATCCTGGAACAGAACGATCAACGTGAGGAGGAGACGCATCTAAAGGTAAATTATAAATGTTTATCTTTGTTAAGTTGTCGATAAACGCATCCCAAATTTGTTTTGGGAAGAGTTTCTTAATTTGCGTGCTACGTCACCGATTGACGAATAGACTAAAATGAAAGATACTTACGGTTTTGATCCAAATAATAAATCCGGAACTACGAGAAAAATGACCTATTAGTGTTAGTACAGGTAGGTTTGATATTATTTAAGGCAACTGTTGGTAATGTACTATCCACCTGAAAGATTTTTCGATTAAATGTGTTTATGCCAGTGAGCCTAAATGCCGACTTCAAGTTTTCTGGTGAAAGGGTTGAGGTGTAACCTTTACATGCTAATTCACAGATTTTGTTTCTAGTGATGCAGGCAACAGGGTTTTGTCTAATGAACCTCTGACCCCCTGAGCTGTATATGTGCTATACAGGAACAAAGCAGGCTATATCAATAGCTGAAGGATATGTGAGGTATGTACTGGTAAAACAAACAGTATGACTCTATACTCTGCCCATTCTATTACTGGGAGAGTGATATGAGATTTGTGACCACCATAAAGTAGCAACAGATGCTGATTATCGTTTCTTCGCGGTGCATACTTTAATAAGTGATTTTGAATGTAATTTTGAAATATTTATGAATTGGACAATCCTGACTTGGTGACATCACCATCTGCACCTTCGCAGCAACCGTTCAATAACTCTTGTCGCATGCGCAACCCCGGTGGAAATATGGAGGTATATGAACTCATTTTGCCCTGCCACATCCGAGTATTGTCACAGTTGAGGATCTGCTAAAAATAATTTGTGTTGTTCCCTTTATTCCAATTATAGAAGGAAAATTGAAAATGCATTGAGGTTTGTCTAAAAGATCACATTTTCTAAGTATACTTTCAGCCTGTGAAAAGTAAGCTTCTATGATTTCTGGTGAACATCCAGAATATCCAATTACCTTGGCTTTACTACTAACAACTGTGGTTACCGGCTCATAAACCCATAGAACGATTTCAGTGATGAACTGTTATGGAGGATATCTTTTAAACCTAAATAATATAAAAACCTCAGATACCAAAGCATAAATCAATAGAATGTCCAGGACATAGAGACAAATCCGGTAAAATGGACAAACACGGACCTCTGGAAACCAAGAGGTGGGATCAGGTGCCATGGAGGAGTAAGCATCCCCGGTCGACCGGTCACACCCGCCGTGAGTCCACAGTCAAGTCCAATGAAACACGTGAGGAGTGTATCCTCGTCACAATTGGTACAGACGTCTCAACAACCGCCAACGAAAAGGCAACTCAACATTTCACTTAGTGAAACAGAGTAGTCGCAAACAAGACTATTATACCGACCGTAAAAACTTGCGGAACGTTGACATTAAACGCGGTTTTCGATATCCCTGTGTCAATAATTTGTCAGTGAGTAGTTTACCTCTGTATATGAAATCTTCATATGGTGTGCACGCCCTGGCATATCGGATCATTTGTGAAATATAAACTCCATATGCGGGTGACTGAGGGATATTACTACTTAAATGTGGAAAATTTACGATGGGAAAGCCGAAATCGTCGCGTTTATCGTATAGCTTCGTTGCTAATTTCCCGTCGGTGTTTATATTAAGTAAAATGTCTAAGTATGAAGCGTGTGTGCTTGATTCTGTAGATCTGAAACAATGTAGTTTTATCTTTAAATTTGTTAACTTTATTTTCCTTATATTTATTTTACCATACATCTACAATTTAACTGAAAATTGAAACATGTTTTGCACAAAAATATAAAAATATAAAAGAGACGATCCAAAAGAAAATAAGAACGCGTGACTCTTAAATTGTAAATAAATCGAAGACCATATCGTGACTTTGACAGCAGACGTCAGATCCGATTCCCCAATGAAATTGACTACTGAAATATACATCTTGGTATTTCTATGGCAATTTTTATCGTTAAATTATCTATAGCAAAATAACGCCAATTTAGACGGATTTCGGCTATACTTTTAGATTTATTATTCGATCTTGTATGATACCGCTTTCTCTTTAGAAAATACATAGACATTTTAAATATGAGCTCAAATGATGAAGTTTAATTGACAGAAACGATCGCCTTGAGCATTATAACTTTGGTATTTAGTTTATAATATTTATATCTATATACCTGTTTGAAACGCATTCTTCTGAAATCAAAAGTGCCGGTTGTAAAGTTATCGTCTTGATAGTAGCTATACAAAAAGTAATGACTTCAATGTTTCAATATCACTTAAAACAGTTAATTTGTTATGAGGCACAGTGACAAATTTATAGTTTTAGTTATTATTAAGAACACTTATCGACATAATTATGTTGCTTGGAAATTACAGATAAACTGATATTTACGGTTTTTCAGGTCCACGTCTCCTTGTCAACCAGCTAAAAGATTTTCTATCTTATGTAAAAAGGGGAGGGAGATGGGCGCTGAATGTGTTAAATACGGTATATCCGCCAATATAGGTTACCGTCAAAACAGGTGATCATACAATATAATGACATATATCTTTCAGTTAAATCAAGAAGACAGTAATGACGATAAAGAAACACACACATTCCAGACAGATCTTGATGAGAGAAATCATAGGCTAGAAGAAACCAGACAGGTAAAGTTACTACAAATAATTCTCTCTATTGCCCCTGTTATAACGCCAAACTCGAGTATCGCCATCATTTCTCGAAGACAAATTTCCTTCTCTATAATTCCCACTTTATAATGCCAAACCGACATACCGCCATCTGCCACTGATTCTTCAAGTATAAAAGGTTATTAATGCCTGTTAAATCCGTCAACCATATCGCCAGATCAGGTGAATAAACAGGTGCAAGTCAACTGTCCAGTACAGATAGGTGATTGATGTTGGATAATCATTATCCCAAAACCAGGTAACAAGATGTTTTGTGACCTGGTTTTTCTGTATAGTGAGATGTAATCAGGGTTTCATATACCGCAGGGGTTATAGACGTTTTAGGAAATGTATTCTGTATTGACAATGAGGTATGAAATACACTTTGAATACCGTTTTAGGTAATGCATTTTGTATTGATACTGTAGTATGAAATACACTTTGAATGCATTCTGTATTAATACTGTAGTATAAAATACACTTTAGATAACGATTTAGGAAATGCATTCTGTATTGATACTGTAGTATGGAAAACAGTTTGAATACCGTTTTAAGAAATGCGTTCTGTATTTATATTGTAGTATGAAATACACTTTAAAACCCGTTTTAGGAAATGCGTTTTGTATTTATATTGTAGTATGAAATACACTTTGAAAACCGTCTTAGGAAATGCGTTCTGTATTAATACTGTAGTATGGAAAACAGTTTGAAAACCGTTTTAAGAAATGCGTTCTGTATTTATATTGTAGTATGAAATACATTTTGAAAACCGTTTTAGGAAATACATTCTGTATTAATACTGTAGTATGAAAAACAGTTTGAATACCGTTTTAGGTAATGCATTTTGTATTGATACTGTAGTATGAAGTTAAATTGAAGAAGTACCAATCAATAATCCAAAACTCAAGTCCATTATAACACGAGGAATTAGGTGTGCAAATGGTCTCAACATGAAGAATAATTACGAATCCCAAACGGGATAAGACCAGGTGTTTTATGAAATTCACTTTGAAGTCCGTTTTAGGAAATGCATTCTGTATTAATACTATCTTTATTATGTAGTAGGAAATACACTATAGATATCGTTTTTATAAAATGCATTCCGTATTAATACTATAGTAAGAAATACATAAAAGATACCGTTTTTTGGAAATACATTCTATATCTATAGATATTGATCAGATGTACATAATTTACTAATGAAATATATATAACTGTTTATAGGAGATGGAAATCATGAATCAACAACTGATAGAGAACATCAAAGGCATGACTGACATAGAGGAAATAAACAGAAAAGTGATAGAACACAAACAACGCCAGCAAGAGCTTTTATCAAATGTACAAAATCAAGATTCCTCCATAATCGACCATATGAAAGAAAACTTGAAAATAGTTTGCGATGAAAACGAGGTTCGTACTTTTTTAATGATGGACCGACCTAAAACATATTTAAATATAGACTTTTTATGATTGGCATTTTGAAAATCTGCATTTAAAATTAAAATATTTGACTTGGGGTGCTTGCTATAGAAATAAGTTTAATTATTACTTGTAAGCATGTATTCCTTAATTGAAAATTATCATTAAAATCATATGATTATATGAATCATATTTTTTTCCTAGGTTGAATTATCTTCCACTCAGGATGATGATGCAGCAGAAAATGATAGTACAGGTAGACAAGAGGTAAATGGAATTTAATTCAGGGTTCCGATGATTCTTCGAAATATATTTTTAATTCATACGTATTTTCAATTTCATCGTTGATTCATATTCTAAGTTATTTATACTATCATTTTAAGCCCTCGGAATTCAAAATCCTTTGCATATCCTTTGTTTTCTATTTGTTTGTTTGTCAGATAGGTTGAGATTCTTTCCCCAAATGCAACTAAATTCTGTATGTTAAAATGTATAAATAGGATTGCCTAGAAATACATCAAAGTGGTGGCATCGATGAATTATATATTGGTGACTAGTGAACCTTTCATATACAGCGTTGTTTTGTTTTTTAGCCATCCAAAACTTTCTATGCGTAACAAAGAATCTTTCGAGATCGAGGGCACCCACAATGTCCAAAACCATTATCCTAAGAAATTTTAGAAATATGAAAAAAAAAAATCACAAACATATGAATGAATCCTACATCTGTTCACATAACTTTTAATTCCAAAATCTGGAATAAAAATTGTTTATATGTTAGTGAAAATAATTGATAAGACAATATGCAATTGATTGATTTTATTTGAAAAGTTTCAGGATGATAACACGTTCGAAGAGTTATTGAAAAATTTAGAAGAAATACAATACACAAGAGACGACCATAAAAACAAAGAACGAAAAAAATTACTGCATGATCACTTGGAAGAACAAATAAAGATTATCCAGAAACAGAATGAAGAGCGAGATAATGAATTGAGAGAGCTTCAGGTCAAATTAAAAGAACCTAAGGTAATATCATACATTTATTTAATGAGGGAATTGAATGTAACAAGATGATGTCAACCGATAAAAGAAGTCAACAATTCTTTTATCAAATTATGAATTGATCGTATTTTATTTATTCATGTCACTATAGCATAAAAATAATCAACTGGTACCGCAATATCATGTACTGGGTTTATGTACATATTATGAACATAATACCAAAGTTATACAGCTCAAGACGATCGTTTCTGTCAATTAGACTTCATCAGTTGAACTACAATTTTGAATAGATTTTCTAGAGAAAAAGTGGTATCAGATGAGGCCAAATAATATATCTAAACGTATAGCCAAAATCCGTCTAAGAGTAATCACTGTAAAAAGATGGCTATCTAAGCTTTAGAAGGATTTTAAATGGTGTTATCAGTGCCAAATATTACTTTAGTATAAGATTATCAGGTGGTACCGAAATACCACGTACTAGGTCCTCGGGTGCTCATATGGTCCAAAAGCAGTGACAAAGACCAAGTGGTTGTAAATATTATAAACATAAAACCAAAACTATAGTTTTACAAAACAGTCCATAGGAAATGTCCATAAGACTTGAACTCGACTTTGAAATATATAAGAGTTCAGAAACAGAGAGTGGTATCATACAAGGCCAAGTTATAAATCCAAATCGGTTGCCAAATCCGGATAAGAGTACCCACTATAAAAAATGACTATCTTAACTGTATAGCTTCACTTGTCAGTGGCAGTGCAGATATTCATATACAATGAACATGTATTAAGATATTTGTGGTATTGTTGTTTTGCGATCCGAGAAGAATGTTTCACTTACATGGAGAGGCCACTAGTTTAGGTGATGTACCACAAACTTCACTCTGTGCTATATAAAAATATAATACACTGCGTGTTCTTTAATGTAGCACGCCTCCCGTGACACTGGACCTCTGTTTTTGGTCTATACATTTCTGAATGCCGCGCCCTAGCTACAGAAAGTCAGACATTTTTTAAAATCCTATGTATTATCAGGTACTAAACCACTGCGAATGGTTCAGTAATAAGGAGGTATATATTGTCAAAGAGTGGATAATGGTAAGCCTCTTCTTTCTATTGCTGTAGGATACTAAAGAGATGGGGGTGGATTGTTCATTTAACGAAGATAATGCAGAGAGAGGAGAATATGAGGTAATGACGATAATGTAATTTAACCATTCAAACCATTTGAACACGGATACCCCAAAACACACACACACACACACACACACACACACACACATATATATATATATATATATATATATATATATATATATATATATATATATATATATATATATTATCGTTGAACCGATTGTTCCCCCTTCTCTCTGTCTCTCTCTGTCTCTCTCTCTCTCTGTCTGTCTGTCTGTCTCTCTCTCTCTCTCTCTGTCTGTCTGTCTGTCTGTCTGTCTGTCTGTCTGTCTGTCTCTGTCTGTCTCTCTCTCTCTCTCTCTCTCTCTCTCTCTCTCTCTCTCTCTCTCTCTCTCTCTCTCTCTCTCTCACGCACATACATACATACGTACGATGCGTACATAAATACATACATACATACATACATATATGTTCCCTCTCTCTCTCTCTCTCTCTCTGTTTTTTATTTGTTGGTATATCTTTAAGGTATATATTTATATTAATAACTAGTAGCTTCATTTTAGGATGTACAAGAAGATGACACAGATTTATTACCAAACAATGAAACTCAAGACACAGAAGAATTAAATGAGGTATAATCTTCAAGAAATCTATAGTACAAACACACATTAGTGGCACATCCATGTTACGTCAAAACCATAATTCTACTGTCTATTTAATCATGGTGTACATACATAGTTCTAATCAAATAACTTGGTAGGGCGGAGTAAACTTTTCATTATAAAACGGATGTTTTATTACCTAACTTATATATATATATATATATATATATATATATATATATATATATATATATATATATATATATATATATATATATATATATGTTCGAGTTTTTATGGATGACATTGACGTCGCGCAAGATACTACCGCACGTTTTAAATATTTCGGCGGCTTGTATTTCCATACGACAACGGCCAATGTTGTCAAATTTCGGCCTGTGGTGTTATGATGTCACTGCCTCTGTGATGTCAGAACCTTTAAACAACAACACAAGAAATTCAGGTGTAATAGCTCTCATTTTTAGCGATGTTTATTGGATACTGGAAAATATGTAAAAGCAAATTAGAAATTGTTTTTGCCTTTAGAGAGTATGTGCTCACAAATAAACAAGGTGAAAATAGAGAGTTTTCTAACATTGTCAACAGAGAAACGGTAACCAGAGAGAAAAATGTCCACATTTTAGTTTTTTTCCATAAAACAATAATTGGTCAGGTACTATCACTGACAGTCCGAACTATGTTGCATAATAACGCGAAATTAAAAAAAAAAACAAAAATTGAATTACCTGCTTTTAAAGCAATTTGATTTTTTTTCAAATAGCACTGAGCCTCCTCAAATTTAATACAGTTTGAAAAAAACAACGAAATACATATATTTTCAAAATTGGCTGCACATGTTTCATTGATCATTAACACATGATGAGTTTACCCCTGGCTTTTAGTTGTGTTCAGGTGCTTCAGTCTCTAGTTTTCTGAGTTTTTGCGCATTGTTCTTGTCTTGTTGTATATTAGCACTAGCTTATGTGAAGACCGATTCGGGCGGGGGTAAGCTCCCTGAAAGTGGCAAAAATGTATAAAACCTTTACAGCTTTGGCAGTTAATAAAAAAGATTTAACATTTTCACGCGTACGTCACTCCAAATACACACTCATTTGCACGAATACCTTAGACACGGCGTCATTATTAATGACGCCATACAGTGTAACGCTTAACAGCACCAATATCTTGCGCGACGTCATCATGAGTTGATGACCTTTATCCCTTTCGTATATCTCCTTCTGTTTCTCAGTCATAACATTTTTATGGAATATTCATATCAAAATTTCAGAAACTTATGTTTTATTCGTTGAAAATGTATCATAGGAACTCATTAGGTTAAAGGAACAGGTTTTGAGTGATATCGATGGAGAAACAGACGAAAATGAAATATGTCGTAAACTAGAGAATCATCGAAAGAACCAGCAAGAGCTGTTCGATAAACTTGACTACGAAAGACAGTCAAAACGAAAGCTTCTACGCCAAAAACTCCAGGAACGAAGAGCAGAAACAGAGGTAAAATGTAGAAAATATCTATTGAACAATACATGCAAATATTATTAACAGTACCAAAGTTATAGTTTTACAAAATAAGCTAAAACAAATGATCAAAACCATCGTTTCTGTTGTCAACAAGATTTCATCAGTTGAGCAAACTGAAAGTTGTGTGTATACAGTATCAGAAACATAGTAGCAAAGTTATAATGTTCAGGACGATCGTTTTTCTGAAACCGAAATTCTTGTTTGCATACTTCTTGTTGATAAAAATGCATATTTCACTGTTTTGTGAAATATGTGGTTTATAGTGCTAAAAAATAAAGTAATCATTTCAAGTTGTAAATTGCAGATTTCCATGGAAACAGAAGTATTAGATGAAGAACACAGACAGGAAATAGAACGGGTAAAGCATATATATATAGAGAGAGAGAGAGCGAGAGAGAGAGAGAGAGAGAGAGAGAGAGAGAGAGAGAGAGAGAGAGAGAGAGAGAGAGAGAGAGAGAGAGAGAGAGAGAGAGACGAACCTAAATATATTGAAGTCGAAGAGATATTCCTTTTCCCTTCAGATAAACAGGGTTTTCAAAATTACCAGATAAAAATGGCAAAAAAGTAATTTGATCGGGAATTTAAAGAAATGGGGTTTCAATATAGCAGGGTTCATTAAAAGTGGTTTCGACAAAATGTATAAAATGTGTTTAAAAATCTTCATGTATCCGTGTTTTTAGCAACTTTTTGACTATTTCCATCAATTTCGCTTTGTTGTTTATTTCCTCGGCTGCACACATTATTAAACACTATAAAATGCATCCGACTTGTGAAATAATGATACCATCTGTATTTGAGTCGACATGTTTAAGTTAAAATGTAAACAAAAAATGTTAATAGAACTTAAACTAGTATAAATAATATGGGTTTATAAAAACCATTAAAGCTCTTTAACTGAATTTCGTAAAGTTGTATGTATTGTGTATTATAAACTGATAGATTTTCTGAAAAGAATATCATCAGCAATTGCATTGTTTGTAAATGTACAATCTCACTGGGTGGAAAATTTTAGTTGCGTTCAACTCATTAAGTAAGCACCAAAATATCATAAGTTTTCTCTGGAAATAAATCCTCCTACGCGCGACGATGTTTGAAAGAGTGCTTTTATGATTTATATGCGGATTTCTTTACTTTCGATTTTTGAAGTGGTCAGACAGTCAGACCCGTTTATATCGAGATTATAATACATTTATGTTACGTGTCTTTCTATGCTACATTGTATTTTATGAATGTAGGTTTTAATTGACAAAGAAAACGAGTTTCTACAAAAGTACAAAGAAATAGGAATGAATACGATGGACTGGACGGACACAACGGAAGAAAGAAAGATGGCTGTTGTTGAAAAATATTTGAAAAGTCAGATAGAAGTATTGGAAAGAAAAGAATCTGAAACAGAAGGCCAACTTTTAAAACTTCGACAACAAGTTGCTGATTTGCAGGTACATGTGTACAGACATTACTCATCGCAAAGTATGCTGGTTCCTCCTACTTAAAACTTTCTCTGAAAAAGATATTTATGGAATGTGTAAATTTATCATTACATAGGTACCAATATCCCGTGACTTTCATTTTCTATACTGAGCGTTTATCAAAATATCAATTAATAGTCGTAATCTAAATAAAAAATTTGCATTTATGAATCACTTTTCGTTTGTTTTATTGAATCTTTCGCCACATTCAATAATTTTTCGGTTATAAGGTGGCGCTAAGGTTTTATTGGTGAAGTAGAGTACCCGGTTACAACGTATCCGGGCAGAGACCATCAGCCTTCCGTACGTAAACTGATAAACATCCTCACAAAATCAGCCTAGGTTCCAGCGGGGCTCAAACCCACGCTGGCTAGAGGTGAGATTGTCCATGCTATAAACCGCACTTCTTTAATTACTTGGTCACAGAGTGTAATACCGTTAGACCACTGTGATGTATATGAATAGGATGCAAGGAAATAAGACTTAAACTTATCTATATAGAAAATAATTAAAACATTTTTTATATACTCATGGGCACAATAAAGAGGTTATCTTTTATTTCCAGCAAAAACTGGCGGAGAAAGATAAAGAAGACTTAAAAGAGGTAAGAAGTATAAGTATCGCACATCTCTGAATATTGTGATAAAGATCCTAGCTTGTCTGTACCAATTGTGACGAGGATTCACTCCTCACGTATTTCATTGGACTTGACTGTGGACTCACGGCGGGTGCGATCGGTCGACAGGGTATGCTACTCCTCCATGGCACCTTATCCAACCTCTTGGTTTCCAGAGGTCCGTGTTTGTCCATTTTTACCGGATTTTTATCTATGTCCTGGATATTCTTTTGATTTATACTTTGGTATCTGAGATTTTTTATATAGATACAACAACGGTCCCGACAAGAAGGACAAATCCGAATCCCAAATGTGATGGGACCAGGTGACCGGAAGGAGTCAGCGCCCATTGTTAGCATGCTGCACCCTTTGCAAATGTTTCATGGAAACCTCTCAAGTTCAAAGAAAAAGTCATGTTCGGTAAAAATGTCCAGCTCGGTGAAAAGATCATCAGTTAGCTTCAGTCACTGTATATGGTCGTGCTGCTGTATACTATCTAACATTCGTGAGAGGGGGATTTCATAATGTTTGTTCCTGTGTCGACCATAAAACTTCCCTTTTTGCGTTCAAAAAACGAATCCATGTGTGAGTAGTCTATTAGCGACTCATTTGTCTCTCATAATAAAACATTCATAAGAGGGACATGCACTGGCATAACGTATATGTTGATAAATGAAAACGCATAGGCAGGAGAAGACGGGCTATTACTAATCAGGAACGGGAAGTTGGTGATATGGAATTTGAAATCGTCACGTTTGTCATAAATGGAGGTTTGAAGTAGACCCTCCTTCCCAACCGACAGGAATAAATCAAGGTAGGAAACAGATGTGCTGCTCTCTGTCGTCTCATTAATCTCAAGCTGAACAGGATACATTTGGCAGAGTTAATTCTGAAATTCTGAATTATTTGTAGATATGAAGTCGTCCATGTAACTTTAAGTAAAATAGAACTGATAAAAACTGTTTCAGTCCTGTGGAGAGCAGATACTGTATCAATTCCGTTTCATGCAAATGCATTCAAAAAGATGTCAGCTAGGAGAGGGGTAAAATTGGTAACCATTGGAATGCCGACTATCTGCTGGAAAACCTTTCCCGCAAAAAAAATAAACACAAAGATAATGTCCACCAGGAACTCCAGCAGATTGATTATATCGTCGTCAGCGTACTTGTAATTAGAATCATATTTTTCCTTCCAAAAATATGTTCAACGTACCCACGAATATACATATATTTCGGAAATGACAGCGACGACCGGTAAAAAATCCCCGCCCTTTTGAAGTCCATGTAATTGTAAAGAAAGATGCTATTTATAATATTTTCAGTACGTCGAAACGGGCTTTAATGCATGCATTTGTATGTCCAATATCTGTATAGAGCACGGGTTGTGATTCTTATGATTCGTATGCCACGGGGTGTGATGTATAGATGACACATTCATGTGCAAGTTTGCTATACCTGACATAAGAATGGGGTGTGGTATATACGGATATTATATGCAGTGATGTTATCGATACTGGAACCACGGGATGAGGCATAAGAGTACCGTATGCCCGTTCAAGATTTCTGTACTGTTATAACAACGTGATATTTGGTTTTCATATGTTAATGCAAATTACCCGTACTGATGTAGAACCATATTACGGCCATATTAAAGAATAAATCTGGTATAGGCCTATTACATATGTTGCTGGCGATTTGAAAATAAAACTTTCTGAGTGCAGTGAGATTCATTTTACATATTTGTTTGTATGACATTTTGATTATTGCAAAAATATTTCTTTATTCGCTGTATATTATCAAATACATTTTTACAGAAACTGAAAGATCTGAATCAAGATTTTTTGAAAGAAATGTGTGAAGACGATAACGGATATGACGTTGACGATAAATGGGGAAAATACCAAGAAACTCGCAATGACTGGCTTCAGAAGGTCGAAACCAGTAGACTTCAAAGAAAGAAAAATATCCAAGAAATTCTCAAAAAAAGAGGAAATCAAACTGAGGTTACCATTTGTTTTTAAAGACTTTCTCTGGGCATAATGTAGTTATTTCCAGATAAATTCCTTTGAGCTAATTTCCTTTGTTGTCCATATTCCTATTTTTCTTCTTTTTCTTCTTCTTCTTCTTCTTCTTCTTCTTCTTCTTCTTCTTATTATTATTATTATTATTATTATTATTATTATTATTATTTCATATTTATTACTCTAATTTCTTATTTTTACGATAAGTGGGTTGAGCGTTCTGGTTGAATGAATGATCTAATGAAATTCTATCGTTGTTTTACCAATGCCTACTCTATGTGCTAGTTATATATTTCACCATATCATAATGTTTTTGACATCTTCTTCTGTAATGAAAATGGCATTAGCTGTGTATTTTAAAAAAAAAAGGTTTTTTTCCTTTTTAATACGTAGATTGATATACAATACCAAATATATATATATATATATATATATATATATATATATATATATATATATATATATATATATATATATATATATATATATATATATATATATATATACATACATGGATAAAATAATTTAATTTCCTATATATAATATTTCGCGACAATTGCTGGCAAGACCCAGTTTGGCAATTATTCACTTGTAATTGATTAATTCAAACTTACTCTTTGTAGACGCATACCACACTAAACCTGGATTATTTTTACAAAATACATGTATATAGGAATATAAGATTGTTTATATCTGTGTATATCTCTGATTTGTTATTGTACATCAAGTAGAAAAAATCGAAATTTTTGTTTTGTTAAACACAGTTAATGCCCCTTTAAGCTGTTAGTTCTTTAGTTATTTCTTGTTTTACGCCACTTTCAACAATATTTCAGTAATATTGTGTCGATAACTATTGCTATGTATATTTGTTATATTTGTTTAACTGTGATATAAACATTTATTGAAGGAAAATCAACAGAGCGAGACACAGGATATCGATGAGGCAGGATTAATCAGTGACAAATTGATAACATCTAAGGTAAATTAATTGATCCATCGAATTCATTCGATTTTACAGAACGTTGTTACTTGTATATCTCTATGGAAACTATTTAAAACAATGGAAGATCATATATTTAAGACATATGTGGAAAATTGGAAAATGAAATCTACTAGTACACGCTTCTAGCAATAAAAATCAAGTCTTAAACACAATTTTTGATCATCTGCTATGCCGTTTGACATCCATTCATTGATAATTTCTATTTTAATTACTCTTATACGTCTTAACATCCAGCCGTCCATTAATCCACAAACACTCATTTCTCTCAAACATTCTCATTCTCTCTTCATCTCTCTCTCTCTCTCTCTCTCTCTCTCTCTCTCTCTCTCTCTCTCTCTCTCTCTCTCTCTCTCTCTCTCTCTCTCTCTCTCTCTCTCTCTCTCTCTCTCTCTCTCTCTCTCTCTCGCACATACATACATACGTACGATGCATACATACATACATACATACATACATACATACATACATACATACATACATACATACATACATACATACATGTTCCCTCTCTCTCTGTTTTTTATTTGTTGGTGTATCTCTAAGGTATATATTTATATTAATAACTAGTAGCTTCATTTTAGGATGTACAAGAAGATGACACAGATTTATTACCAAACAATGAAACTCAAGACACAGAAGAATTAAATGAGGTATAATCTTCAAGAAATCTATAGTACAAACACACATTAGTGGCACATCCATGTTAGGTCAAAACCATAATTCTACTGTCTATTTAAACATGGTGTACATACATAGTTCTATTCAAATAACTTGGTAGGGCGGAGTAAACTTTTCATTATAAAACGGATGTTTTATTACCTAACTTATATATATATATTCAATGTGTTGAGCATTATGTGCAAAACAATGACAAAACAGTCTGACGTTCTTCTAGTCTGCCCATGGTTTAATCTGCCAAAAACACTTCGAATGCAGCTGATAAAGTACAGATAAGTAATCTTTAAATAACACCCTATGGTCAAATCACCAAAGCTGCAAGTCCTAAGACATCATGGCGAAAAGGCAAGGTTCCATACTCGAACTTATGTTGATATCATTTTCATGTGAGGGACATTGTCCATATAATTTTTTTAGCTCATAGTCAGACCGTCACCCATGTTTCAAGGACATCCTATGGCGTTTGCTCCAATTAGGTCATGAAAACAGACCAGAGAGGATGCTACTGAACCACTGCAATGTGCCGCATCACAGTGTCTCCAAAATCGAAATGTTGCCGGCTGAAAAGTTTTTTACTGATGCAGTCTATCTACTCGCCAGGTTATTGGGTCTTTAAGATCACCCTTTGTCAGATTTTGAACTATCAAGATGGCCTTGGCGATGGGATTGCAGGGAATCCTGGAAAATGTATTCTATCGAGATTTGAAAAGTGGTTGAGGTGGATGAGAAAGTGTATTGGACTCGATAAGAATTACTTATAATGAAATCCCTTGTGGTTTGTAGCTTTGAAAATAGATTTGTGAGTCACGTTCTGTTGCTATTCTGACACCTCATATATGGCGTTGGCTACATTTTGTCTGTCTGTCTTTCAGAACGACGGCATCCTTCAAACATCTTTGAAAATACATAATCAGGAATATATACAGAAGATTATTAGAGAGAAAACTTTAAATGCAAAATTGATGAGGGACCATGACATTAAACAGCGGGTACAAAAGCTTAGCGAAAAACATTGGTAAGTTATGAAGTTTTGGTTCTTAGATTAATAATTGAATGTAAAAATCATGTTTCATGTTTCGCAATATTAGTACATTGTACGTTATTTGAATGACGTACATGACAACACGTACCTAAGTCTCTTAACATCTATTATTCAAAGAACTCTGTATTATTTAATGGCTTTCAAAAATCACCGCTTACAGTGGTTTCCATCGGTCAAGATCTCTATTAGTGTCAACATCGTTAACATTTTAAAAATAGAAATCATTCCCTGATTCTGTTGATAAACATAAACATTAGTTGGTCCCGAATCATTTGTCGGACACTTTCTATAAAGTTTTGGCATTTTGTTATGTTCGGTAAACTCCCTTTATCAGCATGGTTTAAATATTAATGTTAACATATGCTTTTTAAAGATCATTAATCGTAAATGATAACTAAAGGAATGTCACTACTTCCAAAACATCACTAAATCAAGGTAAGCTTATTATGTTCTCTTTCTTTAATCATGTCATGTCTATCGTTTCAATTTTTCACATTCTCAGACCATTATTTGAATTACCAGATAGAAAAATTTGCATTCAAATATGTTTTTACGTGAGTTGATTGATCTATGACAAACTCGTCTGTCTTCTTCCGTCATTGTTTTGAATTTTATGATTATAAAGTATAGAAACATGAAGATATACAAATACGCCTCAGGAACGAATCTGGTAAACATTTGAAGAACTTCTTTGAAACCACTAATCGGTACAGGCTTCAATCATAATTAGAAAGTTGTAAGGGTTACTAAGGTAATAATTCGAGTTCCTATGTGTCTCTAGATATACTCTCATAAAATGAATATTTTTCATAATATTGTTTTGACATATCTAATAAACAAAATCATCGTTGTATTTTATTTTTTTCACTTTCCGTGGAAGATTTTATACAGACTGCAACTTGGTGGTTACGTATTCGTCGTAGTTAGGACTTAATTTCAGTGGTGAATCGGACATTATAGCAAATGCCTTATTTTCGGCCAAAAGTTTATAAATGAAAATTTCCTTGTAATGGAATAATTTAGGTTTAAAATTGTATTTTTCAATATAAATAAGAATGATCACAGTCCACTTCTGCTCAATCGACTTTTCGCGCATGTGGCACCCGCATAAGCGTCAGTATCAAAAACTTTGCTAACCACTCATCTTATTAACTATTGCTAAGCACCAAATAACAATATGGCTGGTCCGACTCAGGCATGTCGAGTCAAAAATATAAATCAAACTGTTTTTATATATCGTATAAGTCAACATGAATGTGTTGTTTCTATATTTTCTTTGATTTAAAGTATATATTTGTAATTATTTAGCTGTCAATTAGTAGTTAATACGCGGTGGGTAAGACAGGGAACGGGTACTTACCGAGATATTGGGCAATTGTTGACCAATTAAAATTGGAAAATTACAATGAAAAATAACATTTTAATGCTAGACAATTTATTTACACATTAATCTGTCAGTGGGATAGTTTTGAATGTACATGTAGTTGGTACAATATCAGACTCAAGCACCACGTCTTTCCAGTTGGACAATTATTTGTCAAAAAGTTTAACATTATTGTGCTGAAAATTAAATATGCAATAATATTGCTTGCGTGTTTGCAGGCGTGACTTTCAGTACTTTGATTTTAAATCGGTCTGAGTATAATAGCATGTTCTACATAATTCATCTCTTTTCAGATGATGACAAATTTGATGAACCATTACAGCCCACAGAAGAATAAATCAAAAAGTCAAATTTATTGAACAGAAAGTTGCGAATCATTAGTCAACAGACTAGAATTTTTAAATATTTTGTAGATGCAAAGTAATGGTTAGGAATTGGTTTTCGCAGAATATCATATAATCATAATTTTTCTATAAAGAAATGAAGCACTTTTTTTGGTCTCAATTTTACATAATTGTCAGATTTATTAAATAGAGAGTTGTATATCATTGCTGAAGAGACGAGCATGTTTTTACCTTTTTTGTTGGTATACAGTAACCGTTCAACAACCGTAAGAGAGGATTTTCGCAGAATATCATAAATCCTCATTTTTCTATTATGAAATGTTTCTAGTCAAAGAACAAAAAACATTGCATTGTCTAAAACCTAGACACCTGATTTTAAAACATGGAACTGAAAAATATATATATTGTCTTAAGCGCTTTGTAAATCCCTGTAAAATATAAAATCTACGTATACACAAGCTGTGTTCACCCAAACAAGTATCCAGTTGTTTCTCCTGTTACTACTTGTACTTGATGTACAATAATACATAGGTGCTATACACACATACACAAAATCTTATATTTGTAAATATTTTGTGAAAATAAGGTCAGGTCCAGTGTGGTATTTATATACAAATATTAAGGCTGAATTAATCAATTGTAAATGAATAAATCCCAAACTGGGTTTTTCAGGCATTTTCTTCAAAATACATAGGAATTTAAGAACTTGTATGCATGTGTACATCTTTTTTGTAGTAAAAGGAAAGAATTGTTTTTGAAACACATCAAATGACTCGTTATTTGCCATGAGCTTCAGGACACAGGATATTGTGAACATTGGATACACACAGATTTATGAAAAACTCTATGAAACCCATACAGAAAAGTGTTCATATTTAGGCTTCTTACGTGTTTACATTGTTTTAATGTAGTAATGTCCAACTCATCAAGTAAATACAAGTACCTTTAATATGTAGTTTATTGAATTCCGGTGATTTCTGTTATATTGAAGTCATAAACGTTGACATATTTAACAAAACTTGTCCTACACAATGTGTTTCAATTACAATAAATGTCCCATATCTTTTTATTTATACATCATTTAGTCCAACACAGGAGACATCATAAGATTGTGACACCCACTTATATCAGTGTATATGTTGGCTCTATTTCACTGCACCACTTCTTTGAAAATATATCATTCCAAATGTAACAAGTCATCTATTTCGTAGACTAGAAAAATCTATTAGATGCAAGTAGATGTTAACATGTATTTTGAGGTTTGGGTCGAAGAGATTTTATTCAAAGTGATATGGCATTATCAACAGTATTTGACTTGTGGTTGTTATTTCCAAGGTTTGTTTTGTAACGTTTAAATGATTTTCATAATTTTTTAGTGTTATAATTTGTATTGGAAATTAATTAGAACATTTTGACTCTCGAAAAATAAATGTTCATTTTATTCTTTACCATTTGTTCAGTATTATCTTTTATACGAAAAAGATTTGTCTCTAGGATTTTCTGATTGAATCACATATTCTCATTTTAAACCTTGATAACGTTGAATGTATAGTAATATCAAAAGGGGGTCCAAAATATTTTTACCATTGTTGATTATCAAATTATCTGATATGCTACATATTGTAGAAGAAGCAGGTTTTTTAAATTAAAGATACAACAGAATCAAGCACAGACGCTTCATACTTAGACATTTTACTTAGTATAAACACAGACGGGATATTAGCAACTAAGCTATACGATAAACGCAACGATTTCGGCTTTCCCATCGTAAATTTTCCACATTTAAGTAGTAATATCCCTCAGTCACCCGTATATGGAGTTTATATTTCACAAATGATCAGATATGCCAGGGCGTGCTCAACATATGAAGATTTCAAATACAGATGTAAACTACTCACTGACAAATTATTGACACAGGGATATCGAAAACCGCGTTTAATGTCAACGTTCCGCAAATTTTACGGTCGGTATAATAGTCTTGTTTTTGCGATTACTCTGTTTCACTAAGTGAAATGTTGAGTTGCCTTTTCGTTGGCGGTTGTTGAGACGTCTGTACCAATTGTGACGAGGATACACTCCTCACTTGTTTCATTGGACTTGACTGTGGATGTGACCGGTCGACCGGGGATGCTTAATCCTCCATGGCACCTGATCCCACCTCTTGGTTTCCAGAGGTCCGTGTTTGTCCATTTTTTACCGGATTTGTATCTATGTCCTGGACATTCTATTGATTTATACTTTGGTATCTGAAATTTTTATATTTCATCAAAATATAGTGTTTTGTCACTTTCCTGTTTTTGTAGAAAATGTTAATACTGTAAATCCGGAAATAAGTGGTATGCATGTTCTGAATTTATTCGCGAGATAATATTTTTCTCGATTTCGAGTGCCCATTTTCGTCATACTACTATTATCATTATCATATTATTTGTAAATATTTTGTGAAAATAAGGTCAGGTCCAGTGTGGTATTTATATACAAATATTAAGGCTGAATTAATCAATTGTAAATGAATAAATCCCAAACTGGGTTTTTCAGGCATTGTTTTCAAAATTAGGAATTTAAGAACTTGTATGCATGTGTACATCTTTTTTGTAGTAAAAGGAAAGAATTGTTTTTGAAACACATCAAATGACTCGTTATTTGCCATGAGCTTCAGGACACAGGATAATCCTCCATTGGATACACACAGATTTATGAAAAACTCTATGAAACCCATACAGAAAAGTGTTCATATTTAGGCTTCTTACGTGTTTACATTGTTTTAATGTTTAATGTCCAACTCATCAAGTAAATACAAGTACCTTTACCGGTGATTTCTGTTATATTGAAGTCATAAACGTTGACATATTTAACAAAACTTGTCCTACACAATGTGTTTCAATTACAATAAATGTCCCATATCTTTTTTTATTTATACATCATTTAGTCCAACACAGGAGACATCATAAGATTGTGACACCCACTTATATCAGTGTATATGTTGGCTCTATTTCACTGCACCACTTCTTTGAAAATATATCATTCCAAATGTAACAAGTCATCTATTTCGTAGACTAGAAAAATCTATTAGATGCAAGTAGATGTTAACATGTATTTTTGAGGTTTGGGTCGAAGAGATTTTATTCAAAGTGATATGGCATTATCAACAGTATTTGACTTGTGGTTGTTATTTCCAAGGTTTGTTTTGTAACGTTTAAATGATTTTCATAATTTTTTAGTGTTATAATTTGTATTGGAAATTAATTAGAACATTTTGACTCTCGAAAAATAAATGTTCATTTTATTCTTTACCATTTGTTCAGTATTATCTTTTATACGAAAAAGATTTGTCTCTAGGATTTTCTGATTGAATCACATATTCTCATTTTAAACCTTGATAACGTTGAATGTATAGTAATATCAAAAGGGGGTCCAAATATTTTTACCATTGTTGATTATCAAATTATCTGATATGCTACATATTGTAGAAGAAGCAGGTTTTTTAAATTAAAGATACAACAGAATCAAGCACAGACGCTTCATACTTAGACATTTTACTTAGTATAAACACAGACGGGATATTAGCAACTAAGCTATACGATAAACGCAACGATTTCGGCTTTCCCATCGTAAATTTTCCACATTTAAGTAGTAATATCCCTCAGTCACCCGTATATGGAGTTTATATTTCACAAATGATCAGATATGCCAGGGCGTGCTCAACATATGAAGATTTCAAATACAGATGTAAACTACTCACTGACAAATTATTTGGGATATCGAAAACCGCGTTTAATGTCAACGTTCCGCAAATTTTACGTCGGTATAATAGTCTTGTTTGCGATTACTCTGTTTCACTAAGTGAAATGTTGAGTTGCCTTTTCGTTGGCGGTTGTTGAGACGTCTGTACCAATTGTGACGAGGATACACTCCTCACTTGTTTCATTGGACTTGACTGTGGACTCACGGCGGGTGTGACCGGTCGACCGGGGATGCTTAATCCTCCATGGCACCTGATCCCACCTCTTGGTTTCCAGAGGTCCGTGTTTGTCCATTTTTTACCGGATTTGTATCTATGTCCTGGACATTCTATTGATTTATACTTTGGTATCTGAAATTTTTATATTTCATCAAAATATAGTGTTTTGTCACTTTCCTGTTTTTGTAGAAAATGTTAATACTGTAAATCCGGAAATTTTCGTGGTATGCATGTTCTGAATTTATTCGCGAGATAATATTTTTCTCGATTTCGAGTGCCCATTTTCGTCATACTACTATTATCATATTTATTACGGTAATTCTATTTCCGAGAGGGAGAGTTCTCTAGAATCAAACAAGATTTACAGTTATCTGTGGTAGAAAAGCATATGTTGTGTATTCGGTATGAATGATGTCTTGTTCACCTACAGTCCTTGTATGGTATTTGTTAGGTAATGGTAATTTTTTTTTTCTAATTTATGTTGATTTTGGAATTATATATAAAAATCACAGATACCAAAGTATTAATCTTCAGAATGCCCAGGAGGCAAATATACAAATCTGGTCCACACTGGTCAAACACGGACATCTTGAAATTCTGAGCACCATGTACCATGGTGGAGAAAGCATTCCCGGTTGTAAAACTTATTTTTGATATTTATTAAAAAATTGATATATTCCAACCTTTATCTTTTTATTTCCGATTTTTATTCTATTGTTATACCATATGGCTAACAGTATGGAGTAACGTTTTATATTGTTTTCAATTTGTATTATTTACATCAAAGTTTTGATTACAAATTTAGATATTCGCCGCTGACTCAATAAAGAGGTAAACAGTTATGCAACATTACAACATTTATTGTTTGAACCAAAACACATACCCCCCCCACACACACACACACACCCACACCCACACACACACCCACACACACACCACTGTAACTGTAACTGTAACTGCAGTATTCATCATAATTAATTTTCGGTAATACCATCAAAAGCTTTTTTTTTTTTTAAAAAAAGACCTATAATTGAATGAAATTAAGGTGTAATTACAACAGCTAAAGTACAAAATTAAACAATACAATACCCCAGTAATAAAAAGAATGAATACAATATCCTAACAACAAAACTGAATAATTTTGATGTGCATGTTATACAAAATAAAATGTCATAATGGCATTCGTTATGATACAATGTACATTAAATTAAATAAAAATAGTTAACATTAATTATTTTACAACTTTTGTTGTAATAAAATAGATATATTTAAGACAACATGAGTATATAAAATTACATGTATATATACAGATACAACTTAAAAAATAGGATAATACAAATTATGTTATGGGGCATAAATGAAAAATATTATAAACCTTAAACCAAAGTTATAATGCTCAATTAGAAAATCTATTTAAAATTGGAATTCAGTTGAAGTAAACTTGACATTAACTATCGTCTTGAGCATTACAACTTTGGTATTATGTTTATTATATTTACTATAAGACTATCAACTGGTACCGAAATACCAGGTACTAGGTTTATGCATATCTTCGGGGATTCAGACGGTCCATCAGCAGTGACAACGACCTGGTGGTTATAAATATTATAAACAAAAAAACTAGAATTATAATGCTCAGATTATATTATACTGTTATTATTATTATTATTGTCTTATTATGTTATACTGTTCTTGTCCAGTAGAATAGTTATTTAACAGGGGAAAAGACTGAGGATCCCTTGAATTTGTTAATATCTGTATGCCGTGAATTCATATAGAAATAATTCCCTTTTAATATTTCAGCATCATCTTTATCATCATCATCAGCAGCAGCACCAGCACTTTAATTAGAGCTTAAGATCTAAAGCAGTTTCGTGTTTCTTTATGACAAAATAATCATCACTGGTTGAATTGTTATTTTGCATCTCTGTGACGTTACCTTTATTCATTGCATGTTGTTTTTCTAAAGTAAAATAATTTCCGTTCTGTTCCGGAAGAAGTTGAGTCGTTTTATCCGTTTTCGGGTTCCTTTCCGATACGTGATAGTCATCTTCCTCATTTTTGTAAGGCACGTGATCATAATTGTCTGTTGTTTTGGCTCTGTCATAATTTTCATTTAGGTGATTATAAACATTTTCAGATTGGGTGGCATCAGTGTCTTTATGGTGCGTCGTGAAATGAACAGCGCCTGTGCAAGTAGATGTTGATTCATTTTCAATTGTATTATACAAATGATCCTTTGTACTCAGAGATAATGGCGGTTCGTAATTCTTTGCATCAACTACATCAGCTTCTTTTACGGACTGACCACGTGGCATTGCAGGTGTCTGCTGAAATGAGATGTCAACTAAATTAACATATTAATTGCATAAAACAATTAATGTGCTTTAAAAAACACGAAATAATTACTTTAAATATAACGAGATATTATTCATCAATATGCAAGTAACTATATTTTGAATTATCATAGTCAACAAATGTTTAAATCGGGTGTGACAGGTCGACAGGGGATGCTTACTCCTCCATGGCACCTGATCCCACCTCTTGATTTCCAGAGCTCTGCGTTTGTCCATTTTTGCCGGATTTGTATCTGTGTCTTGGACATCCTAAAGATTTATACTTCGGTATCTGATATGTTTTATATATTATTACTTAAGGAATCTTACATTTGGTTCACTAAATTCGTTGTATAATGCACTATGAACTACGTTGTTGAGTCTGTTGTCTTCATTGTCAGACTTTGGTCCTTTGTTTGGTAATTGTCTGCAGAATGACAAATAAAGTAGTTAGAACCGCAACAGCACTATTTCCACATAAACAACTAAACAAAACGTACAGATTGTGTTCACAATTTTGGTGGATTATACTTTACAGTTTAGGGTAAACCAATAATCATTTATAAGTAGATATACAAAGCTGTATATTTTAAAAAAATTATCCAATGAAAAAAAAAGAAAGTGAAATAGATTTGTAAATTCAAGTTGTATGATGATAAAGATATCAATATACGCGTGAGTTGTTTTTTTGCGTTCAGCGAAATAAAACTGAAGAAGTACCAATGGATGATTGAAATCCATTAGAATACGACAATTTGTGTATTAAGAATGGATGCAACATGAAGGACGATGACAAATCCCAAACGGGATGCGACAATGTGTCTGAAAGGCGTCAGCATCACCCTTGGCAAATGTTACATGGGAAGCTGTTGAGTTCGGCGAAAAGATCAAGCTCGGTGAAAATGTCACCAGTTAGTTTTAAATCTGATTGGTGAAAGTGATACAAAATAGTTAAATTTGTTTCCCGCATTATCACCAGTGTTTGATTGGCTTGACTAGTGTAAACAGCAGTGTGAACTTTTCTCGGTCTTACACTGTGTATCCCGATCGGTACTGCTTTCAAAACGTGAACAAATATCGTCTGCAATAAGTTTCGGTTATTAAAACAATTATTGCCCTTGTTTTGGAATGACATGAATATTTGCCCGAGGGTGACATAACCCCTCTCCGGTGGACGGGCAATAATTGTATATTATTACTGCATGTGTACTTAATTTAGCGGTATTTTAATATTAGCACATTGCGCTAATTCAAGGGCAGCGCTAAAATTCCTCCATCCTATCATTTTTATACACGACAAAACTAATAAAATTAATTGCGCGAATTCAAGATTGCACTAAAAATCTTAACCCTCTGAGTGCTAAAATATAAGTGCGCTAATTTAAATACACATGCAGTATGACTTTATTATAATTCAATAATTTCCCTCTCCTTTGCAACATACAATATGAAACTAATAATAATTAAAAAGATGAATATCAACAATCCAAAATAATGATGAATCGATATATTACGGGTGATATTCTTCATCTGTCAGTCACTGACAATCTAGTTTATTTAAATTGTTAAATATCGTGTTTTAATAAATCATTCATTTTAAAATATCAAAAGGACATTAGCTGTGTTTGTTTCAAAATATATCATTCCTTTTTTACGACTTAGATTGATATACAGTTACAAAAATGAGATAAACACAGGCATAAAAATTCTTAAAATTACAATATACTTTGTGAAAATTGCTTGAGAAATCTAGATTGGCAATTATTCACTTGCAATTGATTAATTCAGACTTACTATTTGTACATGCATACCACACTGACCTGACCACCAAAATATATAGGGATATAAGATGCATGTATATAGCCCTTATTTGTTATTGTACATAAAGTACAAGTAGTAAAAGTAGAAAAAATCAAAATATTTTTTATAAACAGAACTAATGTCACTTTAAGTAGAGTTACTGTCTCTGGTTATTGCTTCTTTTACTTACTGTGCCGAGCGGAGTCGTCTCAAAATAATGCAGAATATCCCTGTGGAGATTAGTATCCCAACGACCAAACCGAGAACAATGTACCCCAAAACATGAACAACTAGAATTTAAAAATTCGATGAATAATCTGTCATTAAATATGTACACAAATATGCCGACACGGCCAAATAGAGAATAAATAACTTGAATTTGAGTCAAATCTAGTTTTCTAAGTTAATTTTAGTCATCATCATTTTACTAAATTAACGAGTCAAAATGTCTTTTACAGTTAAATGCATTTCGTCTCAAATTCACATTAATTAGATAAAATCATGTTTAATTCGAAATGACTAGGTCCATATGCAAAACAAGAATTAAATTAATGATGTGTGTCCAACAGGTAAATTGCATTATTCACTAGTTTAATTGTGAGGTTATTTTTCTTGTATACAATGTGCTTTCAAATTATGATAATAACATAAATTGAATACCCAAAAAGAAAGGAAGAAGACTGATACAAATGAAAACAACGATTCTGACCTTCTTGCTGACAGTCTGTTCTTTTACTTGCTACCGACTGGGATGTTGTCGTAGGCCTACATGCATTTGCCAGCCAAGTCAGGCGTTTGCAATCACACGGAGCTAAGAATATTAATCGAAGGAATTAGAATTCGTGATTTAAGAATGCAATAATGTCATATTCTAACTATTTCTATCCATGTGCTTTAAATGGAAACAGTGGCATCCGGTGTTCTCTTCCCGGGTACACTGTAACCATTAATATCTGGTTGCCACAATATAAATGTTGAGCGTGGGGTTAAAAAGATCCAAGTTTAGATAATAACAACATTTAAATTCTAAATTTTTTAAAAGCTAAGATTTTTACAGTGGTTACTCTTAGACGGGTTTGGCTAGGCATTTAGATTTATTATTTGGATTTGTATTATACCACTTTCCCATTAGAATATCTTTTTAAAATTGGAGCTCAACTGATGAAGTCTAATTGACAGAAACGGTCGTCTTGAGCATTATAACATTGGTATTATGTTTATAATATTTATACCAATATATGGATTATCATCCATTCCTGTAAATATTCCAATTATTGACAGATTGTATCAAATAAGACCCACAAAAATCAACTGGCAATGTTTAAACAAAGACAATACAAATTGGACATTTTATTTATATAGATAATAAGGTTTAAAGTGTTATTACCATAAAAATATCTTATATATCTTATTTCTAATACATAATTCCCAGCATTTTACACATGAAATACAGGTGACTAATTGTCAAGTTGTTATACCTAAATTTTACCAGTGTCTAACAACATACGTTAGATAATTTTACAACAGTCATTAATATGGTGATTAAGTTGCCAGATTTTCATACAATATGTAAGATTATTTAATAAAAATCAATAATCAATATATCATAATATACCTGTAGGGTGCAGATCTCTGCATGAACTTGCCTGACTCGCCGACGCATTTCGTGAATACAATACAGAATATTGTTTGTTACCCATCTTTAATGTAAAATTCCCTTTTTCTCCGTTCACCACTAACTCCGTCGCGAAACGACAGGTTTTATAGATACAGTTATTCGAATCTGTAAATAAAATGACCACATCCAAGAAATCAGTTTTCAAAGTACCCAAGCATTTTGCAATAGAAACGTTAATTATAGAAATATGATTCCATCACTGTCACTGACATGTCAATATTGACTATCAAGGAATATCTTATAAGACCCGTTTCAGATTGTTTTTGTTTTACGATATATCAGAACACATCGTCACCCATCTACATAAAACATATATAGATATACTTTCATTCATACATGATTAAATGCGGTAAACCACCGAACACCGCAATTAATGCTTCAAATAAACATTTCTATCTAGCTATCTGCAACATTCTAAGACTTAATAACGTTTTGTTTCAAAATAAAAAGATACAAATTTTGCTTGCACTCAATTAGCTGCTCATTATATATAATTGAACTGATTGGAACTCGAAAAAGATCTATTCCGGACGCATAGGGTGAAAAGAGTTTAGTAAGTTACTTTACATAGACTATAATTATAAATAGAACCATATATATATATATATATATATATATATATATATATATATATATATATATATAATATATATATATATATATATATATATATATATATATATATATATATATATATATATATATATATATATATATCGAATTTCAGATTTGTGTTATTCATATTGTTTAAGTTGGTGTTCTGTTCAACCCAAGAAGTAATTACCAATGTGTTAGGTAAACACAGAAATATAAACATGACTTACAATGTGCAAATCTGTGTAAAAGCAAATTTGATAATGATAATATCAATATCAAAGTAAAAATGAATAATCGAAACTCAAATTTCATTACAATACGACAAATTAGATATACAAATGTTCTCAACATGACGAACAAAATGGGAAGGGACCAGGTGTCCGGAAGGAATCAGCGTCCCCTGTTAGCATGCCACATCCGTAGCAAATGTTCAATGGAAACCTCCCGAGTTCGCTAAAATGGTCAAACTCGGAAAATGTCATCATAGTTAAGATCTAATTCGCGAAAGGGAGTCACTGTATGTGGCCGTGCTACTGAATACTATCTAACGTTTTTGAGAGGTAGACTGAATATTGCTTAACAAGTTACCCGTTTCGACCATAAAACTTCCGTAGGGTCGATTGGACAATGTAACCTTGTGTAAGTAGTTTATTGGCGAGTCATTTGGCTCTCAGAATGAAACATTTATAGAAGGAGCATGCACTGGCATAACGTATGATTTGTGAAATGTGATGTCATAGGCAGGAAACGGGATATTACTACTGAGAAATGAGAAGTTCGTGCTATGGAAATTGAAACAAAAAATGAGCCAGCGGCTGAGAAAAGGGTCCTTAGGACATAACCAACGAAAAGCCAGGAAACAAGGAATTTCATCCGGCGTAATTTACTTTGCAGATTTTTAAAGGCAGGAACGAAAAGAGTTATTCTTGTCTGCACTCATTCTAATATATTTTAAGTCCAATGTATGCTCAAGTTTCTGAAAACATAAAAATAACAAGTTTCCCCAAAATTGTCCTTAAGATCCTTTTCTCAGCCCCTGGCTCAAATATACTGACGTACATTGCGACTCTATCGTACACCTTTCACTGAACATGTTAATTGCTTCTTCGCCTAATTTCTTTAGTGTTCTGTAAATGAAAATTGTAATATTGTGTAGACGAATCACTTTAACATATTTTTGTCAGAAAACATCATTAACAATTCAATGTAATTTTGTAAGTGAATTTTTGCATTGGATAAAAACTGGAGAGGATTAGTAGTTATATGACTATCAATCTATTTGGGGAAAATATGCACGCAATACTCAAAATTTGTTTAGAATGGCGATGTACTCTATCTTAAAACGATGGTTAAAATTTACTAAATTGTAAATTATTTTCAAGCAGGTCTCTTATAGAAATTAGCATCCAATTGTCAATTCATACACTCTAAGTGGCAAACCTGACATGTTTTCTAATACAAAAAAAGTCATGCCAAAGTTCACAATAGGTGTTGCCATGAAATTAGTCAATTTATCAATAACCAATATAGACACGTCACAATAATACAGATACCTGATTCGTAACGGAAAATGATTTTTTCTTGACGTTATTTTGATAATTTGTATCATTTTGCCGATCAACGTTACAGGTACGTAGTAAACGTAAAAATGTCTGTTGTGCATGAAATTGTGTATAAACAATGCGAAGTATTATTCACAGGACCTTGATAAAAGGGTTAAAAACAATTTATTCGTAGTTAAAAGGTTAATTCCTTTACTTATCATTTCCATATTTGGCACTCTAACTGGACAATATATATATTTATATTAATGGAATACAAAATATCAAAATGGATTTTTGTTTGTATTCAAAGTTTCAAATATTTGATGCTTCATACAAATATAATGTTCTTCAAAACCTGAATTGAAAAGAAAACTTGCTATAATGCCTTAAATTTTTGTTAAAATGACAGCCTGTATGCCTTTATGAATTAATATTAAGAAATTCAATATCTTCAAAGTGTCTATAAAGTCATTGGTTACTAGCTTTGTATTCTAAATTTTGATTGGTTGCAGTTTTAAGAAACACGAATTCCCTAAAACAATCCAAATTAAAACAAGATCTTAAAACCAAAAGTATATTTAATATCGTGTTGCTAGAGTAAAAGACTATATAGACAGATAGATAGGTAGTTTTACGGATAAACACATACTTTGTAAACTTTTTAAGGGCTTCATTTGAAGTTGTGGATAGGCTGTTGTTACTCATCGTCATTTGACCAAGGGAAAAAGGCGTTACCATGACCATGACACCTGAAATACAAAGAATACGACACGTTGAAATTAACAGCTTATCTCTTATCGGAGATTGAGTTGTAAAATTGCATTTCCTTGTTTAAGTAGCAATATCCTACAATCAATCACCCGCATATGGAGGTTTTATTTCACAAATGATCCGATATATCAGGGCGTGTTCAACATATGAACATTTCATATACAGAGGCAAACTACTCGCAGACAAATTATTCTTTGACATTTTACTATAGACATAGACGGGAAATAACAACTAAGCTATACGACAAAAGCAACGATTTCGTCTTTCCCGTCGTTAATTTTCTACCTTTAAGTATATAAAAACCTCAGATACCAAAGCATAAATCAATAGAATGTCCAGGACATAGATACAAATCCGGTAAAATGGACAAACACGGACCTCTGAAAACCAAGAGGTGGGATCAGGTGCCATGGAGTAGTAAGCATCCCCTGTCGACCGGTCACACCCGCCGTGAGTCCACAGTCAAGTGCAATGAAACACGTGAGGAGTGTATCCTCGTCATAGTTGGTACAGACAGCACACAATCACCCGCATATGGGGTTTGTATTTCACAAATGATCAGATATGCAAGATCATGTTCAACATATGAACATTTCATATACAGAGGTAAACTACTCACTGACAATTTATTGACACGGGGATATCGAAAACCGCCTTTGATGTCAACGTTCCGCAAATATTATGGTCTCTATAATAGTCTTGTTTGCGATTACTGTTTCACTAAGTGAAATGTTGAGTTACCTGTTCGATGGCGGTTGTTGATACGTCTGTACCAATTGTGACGAGGATTCGTTCCTTATGTATTTCATTTTGATTTGACTGTGGACTCACGGCGGGTTCGACGGGTCGACAGGAGATGCTTACTTCTACATGACACATGATCCCACCTCTTGATTTCAAGAGGTCCGTGTTTGTCCAATTTTACCAGATTTGTACCTATATCCTGGACATCGGAATGATTTATACTTTGGTATCTGTGATTTTCTTTTATATTACATGTATGATCAATGAAATAATTGTGTAATTTACCTTTCATTATTCTAATTTACTTAAGAGAATAAAATAATGATATCACCCATGCATATACACAACACATGCGCGAATGCACGCACAAACACACACATCATAACTAACAGTGAAATCAAGAAAAAAAAATATTTGGCCATTGTCGATAGGCATTGTGTTATACTTTAAATGTCCAAGATAAATAATGTTTAAAGTTCTTGTTATAAATTAATGTTAATCAGTTTATAATCATCAGCTCTGTGGGTGTCATGGACTTTTTAAAGTGAACAAGATGTTCAAATGATTCATATCAATGTTTATAACATTCATGTCACTTACCTAACATATATATATATATATATATATATATATATATATATATATATATATATATATATATATATATATATATATATATATATATATATATATATATATATATATATATATATATAGGTTGTTTAGGTTGTTTTTTGGGGTAACCTTAAAATCTATGGCGGTTTTCTATCGCCCATATTTGCCCATTTTGCTGTTATGTACTTTGTTGACAAATGCCCAAATTCAATTCTGGACCGTGTTTGCTGTTTATTGCCCAATCTAATAAACCCTTTTTATTGCAGGTAACATATTAATGGGATATTATCAACATCAGAGTCAACATCAGAGTAAATTAACACATCTAAACAGTAACTGTGAGAATGTGTGTAAATATTATAACATATTTAAACAGTAACTGTGAGAATGTGTGTAAATATTATAACATATTTAAACAGTAACTGTGAGAATGTGTGTAAATATTATAACATATTTAAACAGTAACTGTGAGAATGTGTGTAAATATTATAACATATTTAAACAGTAACTGTGAGAATGTGTGTAAATATAATAACATATTTAAACAGTAACTGTGAGAATGTGTGTAAATATAATAACATATTTAAACAGTAACTATGAGAATGTGTGTAAATATAATAACATATTTAAACAGTAACTGTGAGAATGTGTTTAAATATAATAACATATTTAAACAGTAACTGTGAGAATGTGTGTAAATATTATAACATATTTAAACAGTAACTGTGAGAATGTGTGTAAATATAATAACATATTTAAACAGTAACTGTGAGAATGTGTGTAAATATAATAACATATTTAAACAGTAACTGTGAGAATATGTGTAAATATAATAACATATTTAAACAGTAACTGTGAGAATATGTGTAAATATAATAACATATTTAAACAGTAACTGAGAATATGTGTAAATATAATAACATATTTAAACAGTAACTGTGAGAATATGTGTAAATATAATGTCATATTTAAACAGTAACTGTGAGAATGTGTTTAAATATAATAACATATTTAAACAGTAACTGTGAGAATATGTGTAAATATAATAACATATTTAAACAGTAACTGTGAGAATATGTGTAAATATAATGTCATATTTAAACAGTAACTGTGAGAATGTGTGTAAATATAATATCATATTTAAAGAGTAACTGTGAGAATGTGTCTAAATGAAATAACATGCTTACAGAAAACTTGCGTATATAATATAGATTGTGTAAATATAAGAACACACTTACACAGTAGCTGAGGATATGGATATATAATAGCATACTAACATTATAACAGAACGTGCAATTATAATGATATAATAACATACTTATACAACATCGTACAGTGTAACATACCTATACAGTAGGTAGGAGAGATTGTATATATAATAACAAACTGATACAGTAACTGAGAAAGTAGTGTAAATATAACAACATACTTACACAGTAACTGAGATAGGTAGTGTAAATATAACAAAATACTTACACAGTAACTGAGATAGGTAGTGTAAATATAACAACATACTTACACAGTAATTGAGAGAAAGGTAGAGTAAATATAACAACATACTTACACAGTAACTGAGAGAAACGTAGTGTAAATATAACAACATACTTACACAGTAACTGAGATAGGTAGTGTTAATATAACAACATACTTACACAGTAACTGAGAGAAACGTAGAGTAAATATAACAACATACTTACACAGTAACTGAGAGAAACGTAGTGTAAATATAACAACATACTTACACAGTAACTGAGATAGGTAGTGTAAATATAACAACATACTTACACAGTAACTGAGAGAAAGGTAGAGAAAATATAACAACATACTTACACAGTAACTGAGAGAAAGGTAGTGTAAATATAACAACATACTTACACAGTAACTGAGAGAAAGGTAGTGTAAATATAACAACATACTTACACAGTAACTGAGAGAAAGGTAGAGTAAATATAACAACATACTTACACAGTAACTGAGAGAAACGTAGAGTAAATATAACAACATACTTACACAGTAACTGAGAGAAACGTAGAGTAAATATAATAACATACTTACACAGTAACTGAGAGAAAGGTAGTGTAAATATAACAAAATACTTACACAGTAACTGAGATAGGTAGTGTAAATATAACAACATAATTACACAGTAACAGAGAAAGGTTGTGAAAATATAATAATATATACAGTAATATAAAAAGACTGGGATACCAAGGTATAAATCATTAGGATGTCCAGGATATAGGTACAAGTCTGGTTAAAAATAGACAAAAACGGACCTCTTGAAATCAAGAGGTGGGATCAGGTGTCATGGAGGAGTAAGTGTCCCCTGTCACATCCGCCGTGAGTCCACAGTCAAATTAAAATGAATTAAGTGAGGAACATAATTGGTACAGACGCCTCAACAACCGCCATCGAACAGGTAACTCAACATTTCACTTAGTGAAACGGAGTAGCCGCAAACAAGACTATCATACCGACCGTAATATTTGCGGAACGTTGACATCAAACGCGGTTTTCGATATCCCTGTGTCAATAATTTGTCAGGGAGTAGTTTACCTCTGTATATGAAACGTTCATATGTTGAACATGATCTTGCATATCGGATCATTTGTGAAATATAAACCCCATATGCGGGTGATTGTGTGATATTACTACTTAAAGGTGGAAAATTAACGACGGGAAAGACGAAATCGTCGCTTTTGTCGTATAGCTTAGTTGTTATTTCCCGTCTTTGTCTATTGTTAGTAAAATATCTAAGAATGAAGCGTAGTAACTTAGAATGTAAATATAATACCACACTTATACAGTAATTATGAGAAATAGTGTAAATAGATTAACATACTTATACAATAACTCACTCAGAGAGAAAGTGTAAATATAATAACACACTTATACAGTAACTCATAGAGATAGTGTAAATATAATAACATACTTATACAGTAACTGGAAGAGAGAGATATAGTGTAAATAGTGTAAATATGATAACACACTTATAAAGATCTCACTCAGAGAGATAGTGTAAATATAATAACACACTTATACAGTAACTAAAAATGTAAATATAATAACTTATTACATTTTTTTAATTAAATCTATCAATTAAATAAGAGCTTTATTTTTCACCGTTATTTTTCAGTGATTTTACTGTATATGTATACTAAATATGATATTTTTCATTAAGCCAATCAAAATACAGTGCCAGGCCACTAATGAAAATCCGATTAATTAATCCCATCTATAATGTAATGATAGTTTTCAATTCATTGTTTGATTATAATCTGATCACTTTGCTAACAAAAGCCAAAGAATGGCGATGCCGTGGTAAAAAAGTTTGAACACGAAATGAAGATATGACGAATTTAAGAAGGGTTTTTCATGTGAACTATTTATAACGCCGTATCAAAATGGCTCCTCACAGACTTGTTCTGTCTCGACTGAAAAGCAGGCATTATTATGTTTTGATGGAGTGGCTTTAAGTGGCCGAAAGTCAGTGGAAATGTTTAATGAATCCACTATCTAGGTAATTAGTTCAACAGTTTTTAAAAAAATTCAGTGAATCTGGAAATACAGTACAGAAAGTGAACATAGAATTAGGCTAACTTCTAAGCGAGTTTGCTGTCGAGGTCTATCGATACCTTTGGCATGACCTTTGAGGCATCAAGTGATTTATTTACATTTCATAAGCCGAAGACTAGCCTACATGTACAGAACATCGAGTAAATCTAGGGTCTAACGAAACTTAACTGGAAAATGCAATAGATAGAATATTTGGCAATTGTTTTTGAATAACATGTTTATTACATAGAGTGGGGCAGGAGAATACATACATTCGGTCTAATAAACATGTTATTCAAAAGCAATTGTCAAATATCCTCTATATATTTATACAATAATTATGAGAGAGAGAGTTTGTTATACATATAAACACATACATTGCGTTGCAAAGTAATTATAGTATATAAGGAAAGTATGTGAATGTTATTATATATACAGTCAATAAATGTGAAAACGTACAAATAAAATAATCTATACAAACGTAAATTGTACATAAGGAGAACAGACAAATGTACTGTAAACGTGGATATTTCCGTGTGTTGCTAATTACGCGATCTTCTTATGCAACCTATACGCTTAGGAGTATTTTACGCGATATCACATCTTACTGTGACCAATCTTGTATTAAACTATGATTCTTAGCACAACTGTGGAACTGGTACGCGAGGGGATAATTTACATGAAAAATCTTCATCGCATATTTAGTGTAAATTATCCCCCACCCCACGCGTAAATTTCCACGTTTACAGTAATTATATACATACACAGTAAACGAATCATCTGGTCTTTAACAGAAGTAATGCTGAAATTAAACAGAATAAAGACATTTAAACATAACTTGCAACTTATACGTTTCCGTTTGTTAAATTCAATATGTATGCCAGTCATTAAAATGTAAAACCTGATAAATTTCTAGACCAGCTTTTAAATAATGAAAAATGAACCAGTAACTGAACACTGCATTCGTGATGTTACCTAGTAAGAACGTGAGTTGCAAAATAAAAGTCTTTAAGATAAAGATCTCAATGACATTTTCACATTTTTAAAACAGATCGTCAGATAAAAACATTAGAAGTTCAACTACTAACACACATTTGCTCAGATTTTATATCATTACATATTATATATATATATATATATATATATAGAGAGAGAGAGAGAGAGAGAGAGAGAGAGAGAGAGAGAGAGAGAGAGAGAGAGAGAGGGGGGAGAGATAGATAGATAGATAGATAGATAGATAGATAGATATAGATAAAGATATAGATATCTGCTCTGTGTGTGTGTGTGTGTGTGTGTGTGTGTGTGTGTGTGTGTGTGTGTGTGTGTTTCATAATGGCCAAGCAGCCAACATTTACAAAAAGACTAAACTTAAAGTTTAAAACAAGATTTGAAAACAAGAGATGAAAAACTATTCAACGCCTTTCTCCATAATACCTGAGGAAAATAATGAAGATACATTGGCCAGTAAAGATGACGAATAAAACATTGAGACCAATGGCAAACAAAGAAAAGATCAGTGCCGCCATAAAGGTAGGAGATGGCGAAGGATTGGACATGTGCTGAAACGGAGACCAAATTGCCATGCAAGAACAACATTGACATTGAAAAACAAGGAAGACCAAATAAAACACGCAGGAAGACGATAGAAACTGTCGTAATAGCTAGAGACAGATCAGAGTGGAGAGGACTTATGCACGTCAAAGTTATTAATATATCAGAACAACTCAAATAGAAATTGGTTATAAAAACAAAAACCCAATTATTGATCCCAGAAATATACATGTATGTCAATTAAAAATTTCTGATTGAGAATATCGAGATATCATTTTACTTTTTATTTTATCTATTCAACTTTTCACATATTATCATAATTAGTATTATTATTGTCATCACTATCAGTATTACTATTATCATTTTAGCATCATTTCAATAAAGATAGCTTTAGGAAATCTAGGGTTAAAGAATATGTTTAAAACTCATTTTAGATATAAATATTATTAACAACACCAAAGTTATAGCTTTACACAAGAGACCAAAACTAATACCCAAGACGAACGTATCTATCAATAATACTTCATTAGATGAGCTTGAATAACTTAATTTTATGTACCCAACAAAATAGCTCACATTTAGTACTAATATAAAAATTTCAGATACCAAAGTATAAATCAATAGGATGAACTAGGAAGTGATATGCTTATATAGATATATCAGCACGAATAAGAGTATCTTTCTTACCTTTCTTACAATCTATTTATCACAACACTCTTCATTCGTGGTCCACACCTTGTCTATAACCACTTAGCAATCCTGTCTGTTACATTGACAAGCGTTCAAAATCAGCTTGGACATTCCCAACTTGCTTCCGTTTGAACAGGAAGTATATTGGTATTCAATTTCAATGCGTGTTGTTCTTTTAAATGTGGAACATGCAAACGTTTAAAAGATAGATTTATCATTGTTGAAAGTTACAGAACAGTAACAAATGCTATTTTAATTGTCAAGTAGGTTATTTCGCATTTACGTGTACATTATCCAGAATTTAGTTAACAAACACTGGACGTAAAAAGAAACTTAAACGGAAAAATACAAACAGGAACATTTTCGACATAATATATATTGATATAACTATGGCAACAGTTTTAACTTGTCTAAATCTTGTGTATGCACACAAATGAATATATCTGAGTTTTTGTCATTTGTTAGACTGGGTGTATTGTATTTCAAATTCTATAATTCAATTGACATTATATGATATAAATATATATGTAAAAGTTATTTCCCCTTAAACAATTACCTGTGACTGGCGATGTTCCAACGATATAACAGAAGTATTGATATGTGATAAGGCCATTTCAAGTTGTTTCACTTAGAACGGATTGTTATGAGATCATAAAAAAAAGCTAAACATACTGGGAAAATATGAAACACAGCCTTTAAATGAACAGCTTCACAAGGACATTTACTTTCATCATGATGAAAACTATTATTTCAGAAATTATTTATAAGCATGTAGCAAATATATGGCTTTTAGGAGTTTAAATTTGTTTTTGCTTTTGTTAACACATCAACAGGAAAATACATTAATGTGCATTAAATTGCATTTGTTCTCCTAAAATGTATTGTGATTTTCCTGTCATTTTTAGGTTTATTTCCTGACAGATAGGTTTTTTTTATTTTTAGGGTAACGCTAAACATGTAAATATTATAAACATAATACCAAAGTTATAATGCTCAAGGTGATCGTTCCTGTTAATAATTCCATCTGTTGAGCTCCAGCAGTGGCAACGGCCTAGTGGTTATAAATATTAAATAGTGATTTGAAAAGCCAACCAACAGAATAACATTGCTATAATAACCCTCTCCCTATTTTATGCTAACCCCTATTATCAAAGTGTATTTAATCTAAAGCTTCACCATTGTAGCTACTAGTATGTTATGATGAAATATTTGTTGTTCCTTGACAATAGATAAAGTTATTAGTTCTACTGATGTCACGCTCAAACTGCCTCTCACGACCGACTTCAGTTACTAGTATATTTTCATAATTCTCAAGCGTTTCCCTTTAGTTAACAAAAGTATTTAACACAGAAACAATCAGTGTTGACTTGACTCCGTAAATAATTCACCATTTTAACAAAGTCACGGTATATGAATGTTGATATTTTAGTCCTGTCTACAGAACACATTGGTCTGAACTTCCGGTGAAGAATAATTCATCCTTTAGATTTATCTTTTGACATTGTATGCTACCTTTTTTATTTGATAATATGCATTTATATCAAATTCGAGCCCAACTGATGAAGAGAGCGGTAGATAGATACATATATGCTTAGATAGATTATAGTCACCTTTATATTAATTATTACATCAGTCCATCTATCACAATTATGAAATATAATATATTAATTAAAGCATTTACTTTTCCATGCAGTGTACCAGTATAATGATTACATGTACATTATGCACAGGAAATCAGTTCTGCTTGTTTAATGATAAACTGAAATTTTCATTCTTTAACATATATAATGACTCAGATCAAGTTCAAAGTAGAACTGTTGAATCTTGATTTTAATATTTTCAGTACTGAAATATAATTAATTGCTTTTGTGACTGGGCCTTCCAATTGAACCTAAACTGATTTTGTGAGAATGTTTGTCTGTTTACATGCGAAAGGCCGGTGGTCTATTCCTTTTTACATTGTAACCAGTTTCTCTCCTCTGCCATTAAAACTTGTCACCACCACTTTACTGAATTTTATTTTTAGTGTGCCGTAAAAGAACATTCAAATAAACCAAAAAAACACAGAATGTAAAAAAATGTTTTTTTACATAAACTAAGATTCTCAAACTTTCTGATTTTTGTTCCATAACATTTTATGACTTTTTTTCTTCAAATTATATAAAATTAAATTGCTTGTATTCATTAGCAGTTAACAAAAGGGCAGTCTTGATTTTTATAATTATGAAATTGTGATCCAAACTGGATCATCTATCTAAAGCATGTAATGCATTATTTCATGTATTTGAATAATTGACCACGTGTTTAAAGCTCACATCATAACATGTACAGAAGTGAGTAATATCATCAGTGAAAACACATTACATTGTATTTAAATATCTTTGGTATCAGGAGATGTTAGTATGTCATAAACGACGGGAAACTACTCACATAAACTACTACATAGGCAGGCATGTTCCAGAAGATAAATTTATCATCTACTCGGAGTAATGTAAGTCAATATCTGAAACATGTAAAACACTAGGGATGGTTTATCAGTTAATTTTAGTGTTGAAATGCTGCCACTCACACAGATTGAGAATCACACTTTAAACCATGAAGTCTCTCACCTCTAGTCGGTGTTGGGTCTCTGTGACTGAGTGGTTAGAGCATCACACTTTGAACCATGAAGTGTCTCACCTCTAGTCAGTGTTGGATCTCTGTGACTGAGTGGTTAGAGCATTACTCTTTAAACCATGAAGTCTCTCACCTCTAGTCAGTGTTGGGGCCTCTGTGACCAAGTGGTTAGAGCATCAAATTTTAAACCATGAAGTCTCTCTAGTCAGTGTTGGATCTCTGTGGCCGAGTGGTTAGAGCATCACACTTTGAACCATGAAGTGTCTCACCTCTTTTCAGTGTTGGATCTCTGTGGCCGAGTGGTTAGAGCATCACACTTTGAACCATGAACTGTCTCACCTCTAGTCAGTGTTGGATCTCTGTGGCCGAGTGGTTAGAGCATCACACTTTGAACCATGAAGTGTCTCACCTCTAGCCAGTGTTGGATCTCTGTGGCTGAGTGGTTAGAGCATTACTCTTTAAACCATGAAGTCTCTCACATCTAGTCAGTGTAAGGGCCTCTGTGACCTAGTGGTTAGAGAATCACACTATGAACCATGAAGTGTCTCACCTCTAGTCAGTGTTGGATCTCTGTGTCTGAGTGGTTACAGTATCACACTTTTAACTATAGTCTCTCACTTCTAGTCCCACTGGAACCTTAGCTCATTGCAAAAGGTCAGTCGTCTCTTTATGGATACATTTTAATTCTGCCACCATATGACTGAAAAATTGGCAATTGTAGCGTAAAAAACCATTCAAAATTAACAAAAACTAAAATTACGATCATTGTACAGACTTCCTAAAATTAGGGAGTTATTTTTGTAACTATTGAGTACTGTTCCTGTAGATATCTGATGAAGTCATTGTTTTGTTGCTGCAAAATAGTAACCCGTATGGATATAGATGACTGAAATACAATGTCAACTTGAAGGTCATATTTACAAAGTATAGAATTTATTCCGTGGCTATAAAACAATGACTAACTATATAGTTTACCTGTGCCATGAGTATGGTCAGTATTTCATAACGGAGATCACAACAGATAACGTCGCCCATGTTTCTGTACGACTGCAATACTAATAGATTATGTATACGTATATATGGAACTAAGTCAATGATTATATGTACATGACCCCATTACCTTCACTTTGGGCTGTTCCTTATTTTTAAATATGACTATAATTAATAGAATGATCGTACCGCATGAATTAACTTTGGTTCATGAATAAATAAATTATATATGTCGGTATTGCTTGATTATTTAAAGGGTATGCTTTGTTTTCCTGAACATCACAAACGTGTGAGTCTTACAGAGTGGTTTAAGAGATAAAACAGCATAATGCAAACTGAGACTAATTTTAAATAATTTAAAAGGTAGACTAAAAGTATTTGTTGAGTGTGGCGTAACACACTATACCAAATCAAATCAAATCTTGCATCAGATAATATGAAATGCGACAGGTACTTTCTGTTAAGATATGATTTGATTTTCTGTATAAAATATCGCTCATTGAGTGTAGTATTGGAATAGTAATCTTCTTGATACATTGGTATGACTTTGAATTTCCCATTACTGCACTGAAATATTTGTTTTAAAAGAAATTAATTTCGATTTTGCAACTTTATATTGGTTTTATGTAGAGCCACTAAATAGTTAGTGAATGAGTATATCCAATATATTCCTCCTCGCAATATCCACATAAAATTGCTTATATATGTATTAGAATTAAAGTTGAGAATTCAGTTGATATTAAATACAGTGAAAAAGAACCAATTGATAATTGAAACTCCAAGTCCATTAGAATACGACAAATTAGATATACAAATGGTCTCAACATGAAGAACAATTGCGAATCACAAACGGGATGAGACCAGGTGTCCGCATAGAGTCGGCGTCCCCTGGTAGCATGCCACACCGGTTATAATTGTTACATGGAAACCTCCCAAGTTCGGCGAAAAGGCCAAGACCGATGAATGTCTCATGATCTAAAAGAAAGATACATTTGCCGGGTATTGTGAAATGATCTGATTGAACGTTTCCATGGTATTGTGAAATGATCTGATTGAACGTTTCCATGGTATTGTGAAATGCTCAAATTGAACGTATTACAGGGTACTGCTATTTTATCACATTGTAGATATAAATAGTACATGCTAGTGATACTTAGATATTACTGTATATATGTTAACTCGTGGAGACTGGAAGGTCGGCGTCTGTCTATATGATGAAGTCAAAAGCTCAACTTTCATTTCATAATTTTGATTATATAGTTACCTATACCTGGAGGTGACTTATTAAAATCACTCATTTTTCTTTTTCTTTTACCTCCAAAATATTTGGCCAATGAAATCCTTGATTTCCCTTTAGAAGTAAAAAAAAAAAAGACCTGGAGAATGGCACTCTAAATTTGAGTAGCTAGGCTTACTTAGATTATTGATGATACAAACGTACCTCTGAAATTTTCGTTAGATGATTAATAATTTCATTATTGTTTATTGTATGTAGCAAATATAAAGCATTGTCCGTAAATTCAGTGCTTTCGTCCTCAAATCATAAACATTGTAAGTATTGAATAACTGTGATGACTCCTGGTCCTACATAAGCTTATCTAACAGTTGTTTTCCCTACTGATTATGTCACTGAAAATAAATTTGAACTCGTATCCCTAAAGCAATTATTATAGATATAACATTCCTGATATTCTTTAATGTTTTCCTTTGTCCTTTTATAGAGATAAATGTTCTGTTCATAATAAGGAAATAACTAATGAAAATCTTAAATTCATAATTCGAACGATAATTCAGAACTTAGCATGAATTGGATATTTATTTAATTTCTAAGAATATAAATTGTTTTGAATGTTCTTGCATTGTTTATTCATTAAAAATAATTAAACATTTCAGTATTCAAACTTTGAATCAGTATGCAGCTTTTCTTGATTTTAATAAGTGTCACATTGAAGACACAAGTATTTTATCACTATTGTTCACATCAAACCTTTGTATCAAATAATTATGGATATTTGATATCATTCGGTACTTACAGAGTATGGATAATGTGCGGCCACCTATGCAAGATTCATTTAAACGTGTGACTATACAATGTATCATGTATTGTTTGCATTTGCTTAAGATGTAATCTTGTTTCATTGATTGATCCATGTTCTGAAAAAGATAAAAAGTGAACTAAGTATAGTTTACATAAATATTTGACCTAATTTTTAAACTTGAAAATATCAACTCTGTGAAATATTATTTGGTTATACACCAAACACGGGACAATACAAGTTTGACCTAATACTGGACACGAAGACAACACAGGTTTCGTCTATTTTCTAATTTTCTAATTCTGGACACATAGACAACAAAGGTTTCACCTTTTTCTAATAATGGACACGAATACAGCACAGGTTTCACTTTTTTCTAATGCTAGACACGAGGACAAACCGGTTTCATTTTTTTCTAAAAATGGACACGAAGACAACACAGGTTTCATTTTTTTCTAATGCTGGACACGAGGACAAAACCGGTTTCATTTTTTCTAAAAATGGACACGAAGACAACACAGGTTTCACTTTTTTCCAATGCTGGACACGGTGACAAAACCGATTTCGCCTTTTTTCTAATATAATACTGCTGAATCAATAGCAGAAAAAGTTAGCGGTGTCCTTTAATTTGACATTTAGATATATTATACCTCTTCATAAATTCTAGCGATTTCATTGGACAATAAGCGTTGAATAATTTCCAATGTCTCGGTCATTCCAGGGTGATATTCAGCAGGGTGATATTCAATAAAAATATCACATGCGAAGAAATGGATGCCCGTACGTTTCGTTTGTTTTCCCTATGTAATAATTAGGTGTAACCTCTATATGAATTATGTAATATGCATTTCTTCGACGCAATACTGGAACCGAAAGAAACAACAACCGAAATTAAATAATTTGACAGAATTGATATATTCTTATCAAATATATTTGCTGAAGTCAGCCAAACAGACACGTTCGCTTGAGGCTTAAGTTTCGAAATCGACGCAAAGAACGGTTTAGGTATCGAAGGCAGTTTGTATTACGAACGTGATGAACTTACGTACTTGTAGAATTTTGCATGAATAAAGAATAAAAATAATACTGCTGATGCAGTTTATTTTGTGTTTTAAGTAATTCAATGGATAATATATGATTCAATACAGTGGATTGGTATAATATAATAAATATAACATTCCTGAGAGGGTGGTAACGGAAATGGTCACCTCCTGAAAATCATTGTCAACCTTGGCTTCGCCTCGGTTGACAATGTATTTCCTCGGGGTGACAATTTCCACTACCACTCTCTCAGGAATGTTATATTTATATAATATCGACGACGTTTTGACAATTAATAATGACAATTTTCATACATATGCCAATGCGATATATCCCGGCGAACTAGAAATTAGAGATACAACAGAATTAAGCACACTCGCTTCATACTTAGACATTTTGCTAACTATAGACACGGGCGGGAAATTAACAACTAAGCTATCCGAAAAATGCGATGATTTCGGCTTTCCCATCGTTAATTTTCCACATTTAAGTAGTAATATCACACAATCACCCACAAATGGAGTTTATATTTCACAAATGATCAGATATGCCAGGGCGTGTTCAACATATGAACATTTCAAACGCAGAGGTAAACTACTCACCTACAAATTATTGACACAGTGATATCGAAAACCGCGTAAAATTGTCTTGTTTGCGACTACTCTGTTTCACTAAGTGAAATGTTGAGTTACCTGTTCGGTAGCGGTTGTTGAGACGTCTGTACCAATTGTGAGGAGGATTCATTCCTCACGTATTTCATTTTGGTTTGACTGTGGACTCACGGCGGGTGTGACCGGTCGACAGGGTATGTTTAGTCTTCCATGGCACCTGATCCCACCTCTTGATTTCAAGAGGTCCGTGTTTGACAACACATGTTTCACTTTTTTCTAATACTGGACAAGAGGACAACACGGGTTTCGCCTATTTTCTGAACAGATTTCTGAACTCTCATTTATATCCAATAAATACATGTATATTCCTATAACGCAGACTTTATCACACATTTACTGAATAGATATGATTATTTAGCACATAACTGAAGAGTCAGGTTATACTAATACAACTACTATACCATGCATTTCTAATGTCGAGTATTATGACGTCATCAAATTTAAAAATTGTTTTCCTATACACGAAAAGGTCAATTTAGGATGCGATTTTAAAACCAATATTATGTTGATAGAAATAATTGATGGATTACAAAACAATAAACAGAATTCTATGAAATAGTTTGGGAAAGTAACTGTACAACAAGTGTCTGGAAGAACTAGAAATACAAACTTGGTCTTTAATTGTATTATTTAAAGGAATGTCCCAGGGGTAATCAAAGTATTGAAGTGTTTGAATAGCACATAGCTATGTAGGGGCCTAAAATATCAAAAGTTTAAAATAGTTCACCTAATTAAACTCAACATGTATTGTATAACTCTCTAGGTGGTAAATTAAACAAATTTGTGTTGACTACGACAAAACTATAGTTAAAACACACGTGGTGCAAAGTTCCTTCAAAACAAAAGCCGGGATATAAAGAGCAATTACTAGTGTTGTTATAGTAGCCGAGTTAAATAAAGTTGAAAACCTTTTAAAATTTTCTGACGTCATTGATATTGTTATTCGTAATACATGTTTAGAAATATTGACAAACTAGTGTTTTGAAAGGTTTATTTTTATTTTCATGAACATGTAACGTTGGTATTACAGGAAACTTGTATATAAAGACCATTTCGGGACAAAACAAAACCAGTCTTTATAGGGACATGGTCTTTATATAGAGGTTGATTTGTACACAAATGGTGCTATTGAGGACAGCACAATATGGTTTTGTGACCAGGTGGTCTTTATACACAGGTGGTTGCTAAAGCAGGTTTTACTGTATGTTATATATTTTGTGTTGAATGATGTAAAATAGTATATACAAAGTACAAGCACGAGACACAAGATAAAAAGATACAATAACAAATTTTATATACAATGTATCTGTTTCAATCATTTGTAGTTAAAATCCAATCATTACTCTCTTAAACTTATGGGCATAAGATTAAAGAAAAAAGTGTATGTGTGTGTGTGTATGTGATGTGTGTATATTTGTTTATGGGTGTGGGTGTGCTTTGAAATATGGCACCGTTTATCCGCGATTTTGTCTACAATTAATAGTTTGTTTAGATTAACTGTTTTCCTCTCTGATATCACGATAAAATCAGGGAAGGTGGAATTGGCAATGGAACCAGGGTCGAGTACAGTGAGCTAAGAGTGCAGCCACCTGTACACAACAATCTTCATACAAAAACCTGTACACAACAACCTGTACACAAAAGCCTGCATACAACAACCTGTACACATCAACTTGCATACAACCTGTACACAAAAACATGCATGCAGCAACCTGTACACAACCATCTGCATTCAACAATCTGTACACAACAACCTGTACACAACAACCTATACACAACAACCTGCATGCAGTAACCTGTAGACAATAATCTGTGAAAAATTATCCTCACGATAAAATCAGGGAAGGTGGAATGGACAACGGAACCAGGTCGAGTACAGTGAGCTAAGAGTGCAGAAACCTGTACACAACAATCTATCTTCATGCAACAACCTGTACACAACAACCTGCATACAACAACCTATACACAAAAACCTGTATGCAGCAACCTGTACACAAAAACCTGCATACAACAACCTGTACACACAAACCTGCGTGCACTAACCGGTACACAACAATCTGCATACAACAATCTGTACACAACAAGCTGTACACAACAACCTGTACACAACAATCTGCATACAACAATTTGTTTACAACAACCTGTACACAACAACCTGTCTGCAGCAACCGGTACACACAAACCTGCGTGCAGCAACCGGTACACAACAATGAACAGCATGCAGTAACCTGTAGACAATATTCTGTGAAAAATTATCCTCCAAATTCAGCCATGCATTTCATTCATAGTGTACAATATTATAAACATAATACCAAAGTTATATTGCTCAAGACGATATCGTTTCTGTCAATTAGACTTCATCAGTTGAGCTCCAATTTGAAAAGTATGTGTATTTTCTAAAGATAAAGTGGTATCATACAAGGCCAAACAATATCTCTAAAGGTATAGCCGAAATCCGTCTAAGAGTAACCACTGTCAAAAAATGACTACCTTAGTTTTAGAAAATTTTCCAATTTGAATGGTGTTAACAGTGCCAAATATTACTTTAGTATACGATGAACAGCTGGTACCGAAATACCAGATACTAGGTTTATGTATACCCTCGGGGACTCGAACGGTCCATAAAGTAGTTGCAAAAAATAACAGAAATTTAATATCTGATTACACAATATCAGTTAAAGCAGTTATGTTCTTTTAAAAATACTAAATAAAACACTAATTCCTAAACATGATATAGTTTTCATAAGCGAAGACAAAGGCAAAAAGATGTTTTTATTGATAAATACGTTTCCTTTAACAAAATGGACTGATATTGAGTTTATTATGCACATGACCAAAGTGTGATGTTTACAGTTGTCATATGATTACCATCAAATCAAGTTGATAAAGCGGCCATTATCATCTTATCGGTAAAGTCCCTTGATCTAAATCAATATTTAAATCTCAGATACCAAAGTATAAATCTTCAGGATGTCCAGGACACATTATTCCGACTGTAAAATTTGCGGAACGTTGACATCAAAAGCGATTTATTTTCGATATCTCTGTGTCAATAACTTGTCGGTAAATAGTTTACCTCTGCATATGAAATGTTCATAGCCAGATCTAATGTGTACTAAAATACCTCACTTCTGATTTATTTTTCCCCTTACAATATAAAACCTGTACGTCTCCTAATAATTCCGCGTCATATTTGCTGCTAAATATTTTCAAAATATTTCCAGATGTTTGCTTTTAATTCAAGTTTGTTTGTTTATTGTTGTTTAACGTACCACTCAAGAATCTTTCACTCATATGGAAACGTCACCAAATGCCGGTGAAGGGCTTCAAATTTTGGCCTCTGCTCGGCACTTACGGCCATTGAGCAGTGAGGGTTCTTTAACGTGCCGACACCAACTGCGACACGGGACCTCGAGTTTTTAATTCAATTCGCTCTAACTTTGATGAGCGACACCTGAACAAAGGCGAGAGTTTCAATGTATACAGTAGGCAGTTATCTGACTCCTAATGATGCGATGTTGTATACTTATGTACTTTAAAGGGACATTAGCTGCGTTAACTAAAAAAAGTTATTTCGATTTTTGTTCTACCTTTACTACATGTACTTGATGTACAAAAACAATTAAGAGCTATACACAGGCATAAAACATCTTATATTCTTATATATTTTGTCCAGAGCTCAGAATTTTGTAACTGTTAATACTTCACTGTCTCTTCTTAGTATACAGTAAACCTTTTTGCTTTGTCATAGTATTTAATTGATGATGATGATGATGATGATGATGATGGTGATGATGATGATGATCCAGAGATTCGGAAGTACTACAAAGAAAATGAAAGTAGCTAGAAAACATTACTTTAAGTAGAAGTACAGTTTAAAGGTATTCTTCCGTATATCGATTGGTAGTCAGGATAACATTTTATTTTCATGTAAGCGTATGTTTTTGTACTTATTGGATGAGCAGAACAGAACCATACTGACTTTTACACTATAGATCACCAGTAAAAAAATAAAAATCCATTTCCCCGCATGGCTCCGTGGTAAGACATAACTTCTTTTCACTCCATGCGACTTGTGTGTAGACAGCTTTCTAAACAATGCAAGGAAGGAAATTTTTTGTCAGTAGAAATGATGAGAAATAAGCCATTTTATGAAATATAACAAAACAGCTGCCTTTCTTGCATTTTCTCGCGCTATCTAAATATTAACTCACATTATACACAAACACTTGGTAGTCAGGATAACATTTTATTTTCATGTAAGCGTATGTTTTTGTACTTATTGGATGAGCAGAACAGAACCATACTGACTTTTACACTATAGATCACCAGTAAAAAAATAAAAATCCATTTCCCCGCATGGCTCCGTGGTAAGACATAACTTCTTTTCACTCCATGCGACTTGTGTGTAGACAGCTTTCTAAACAATGCAAGGAAGGAAATTTTTTGTCAGTAGAAATGATGAGAAATAAGCCATTTTATGAAATATAACAAAACAGCTGCCTTTCTTGCATTTTCTCGCGCTATCTAAATATTAACTCACATTATACACAAACACTTCTCCTTCCCTGCCTAATGTATTATGGATAATGGACGTTATAGTAAATTTAAACACTACTAATTCGAGGTAAATAATCCTTTCATCAAATAAGACGACATTTTCCTAGTTTATTCATAAATATCAATATTTTGTTTTCTTTTAATATATATTTGATCCAAATTGCCCGACGATCGTGACATCATAACCTGTAAAACATAAACATTTTCATAAACTGTACTTTACTTTTTACCCCACGGAATGTGTACTTATAGAACAAAAACCGATAATGTATGATACTAATTTTAACTGGATTTACACATTTGTTTAGCTAAACATGCAAACAATCGAAGACACATTATCAGGTTCAGACCGACAATAAACCTTCAAACAAACTTTGTTTGTAATAAAACAGAAACTTTTACAATGAATGGCCTATTTGACCTCATAATGAAAAGGAAATTGATTTCGGAAACAAAAATAAGGCCAGAATAATATCAACCCCTGAAGTTCAGTCAAAATGGACATCAATTCGAAATGATTTCACAGCATATGTCCAAAACAACCGTTCATAGAACAGACACCAACATACATGATGTCACTTTTTTTATCTCTTTTCCCTTATGTTAACAAAAAAATTGGGTCTTCATCACATTCACAGCACACTTTATTCTGTTCCGTTTACACTTTTTAAAAATTTTTTCAGGAAGCAACAATGAACACCTACACGGATTCTTCACCTAGAATACACACAGAACTCCGTTATAATCTACATTGCTTATCACAGACTGTTCAAGACTACACGCATTACAAACGATGACTGTTCTGAACAGAAACGTCTTTCTTTAAACTAAATTTACAAGTAAAGGTATAAACACTTTAAACATTAGCAATGTTCTAAATCACAAACAAACAAAAATTCAGTACTGTCTTCCACCATATTGTAAATTGAAGA